>OMLB01063215.1:2305-15949 GCA_900302555.1 Myripristis jacobus | reverse complement strand
TGGAAATTTAAAAAAAAAAAAAAAAAAAAAGTGTGTGCACAGTAAACACACCACTGGTGACCACAGAGCAATATAATGATCTTTCATGATGGCAGTTCTGCGCTGCCAACAATCAATATTTAATGATTTAACAACACAGGATTCAGTCTGGAAACAATCAAATCCAGATTTAGCAAGTGAAACAATTTATTTTCATCAGAAAGTAAATATCCCAGTGGAACAGGTTTACTCCACAGTGACTATACCTTGAAATGCTAAATAATTTCTCTAATGTCAAAGGCATACAGGCAGAACGTTCCACCAAAAAAAAATTGAAATACATGATTCGCACTGGATTCAAGTGAAATTATCTCACCTCGCTGGCTGATTTTTTTGAGTGCAAGCCTGATTGATGTCACACCCTCTTTTACACCAATAAAACACAAGCTATCATTATGTGTGTATGTGTAGCCTGAGGGTTAAAAACAGAGTCAAAACAGATCATTGGCTGTGCAATTAACAACAGAGCTTTTTTCTTTTGCTTTAAAGCAAGGATGAAATTTTCTATCATCTTGCCTCATCTTTTCAATTACACTTTTTTTTAAAACAGTGTTCCGCAGTTATTAAAATAAACACTCCACCTTCGCACAGGGCTTAAAATTAATACTACTGCCACTGTTTGCCACAGAAAGGTCAGTTTTGTCTTTAGCAGGTAAATTAGTCATTTTAATCCTGTTTTCCAGCTGATTATAAAACCCTACTCCCAGCCAACTTCAGAGCCACACACAGCATGTATTGAGCATCAAGAGACTGATCCATATCTGTAATTATATGCTCACTTGCTAACCTTAACCCTAACCCTAACCCTTCGGGGAATTTTCACACCAGCAAGACCAGTTTCACCTCCTGCAACCACCAAGTATCCCAGTACCACACTAAAAAGTGCTGTGGCCTGGCTGGTTAGATGAACTATAAAAGGTTGCATTTTCTGGCCAAAAATGTTTTCTGAGGAAAGCTGAATTCACTAAAAGCAGTGTAAATACCTTTGCAGTTTGAATATTTGAAGATAAAATGATTCATTGATAACCATCCACTAGTAATCAATACGTAAAGTGAGCAGTAATGTTTGTGCAAAAACATAGTATGAGCATAAAGTCACTGAGGTGATAGCAGCAGTAGTAGTAGTTGGACTATTAGTATTAGTAATAGTAACAGAGTTGCCAAGGATGTACTAGGTGGTAACTGGTGTGTTTGCAGTGGTTGCTAGGATGTTGCTATGTGGTTGCGAGGACAGTTGTAGATGGTTGATTGGGTGTTACTGGAGGTTACTCGGGTATTTTTAGGTGGCTGCTAGCATGTAGCAGGTGTTGCTATGGTGCAGTGGGTGGTTGCTAGGGTGTACTTGGTGGCTTCTAACACGTTTCTGGTGGTAGCTAGCATGTACCAGGTGTTGCTAAGGTGCAACAGGTGGTTCATAGTGTTTCTAGGTGGTTGCTGTAGGTGGTTGCTAGAACTTTGCTAGATAGCTGTTATGTATGAGGTTATTGCTACGGTGTTTGTATGTGGTTGCTAGTGTTTACTAGGTGGTTACCACATTGTTATTATTAGTTGGGTGCTATGGTGCAATAGATGGTTTCGAGGATGTTTCTTGATGATGGCTATGTGTGTGAGGTGGTTGTCAGGGTGTTGCTAGATGTATACTAGGGTCTGACTTTTTGTTTTTAGGTGGTTACTAGGGTGTTTCTAGGTGTTTGCCAGTGAGAAACACCTGAGAGAGGATATCTATAAAAAAAAGAAAGAAAATAGAACACACTGCTGTTATGTCTGTATAATGAATGAATAATGAATGAATATTTGCATTTGAATACAAAATTGTTTTCAGTCAAAACAGAAAGTAAACAGTTTTTCCCCCCAATATCACATATACAAAGCATATGTCTACATGTATTTTACCACAACTGTATTTCCACAAGGAAAAAACAAAAACAAACAACACGAAAACATGAATTGTTTTTTGAGGGGGGGTTTTGAGAAAACATTTGACAGGGTCCTACACTCGGTGGCCACTTTATTAGGTACACCTGCACAATCTAATACAATCCAATACAACTGTTGTGCCATAAAGTTTGCTTTTCTGCTGCCTGTAATGCTCAGGTTTTCTGTTTTGTCACAGTACGAGTGTTCATTCAGTTCTATGTTTGGCATTGAGTTCAGAGTTAGTGGTGCTGTTTTACTGGACTGCATTTTATTGACAGGTGTTTCCACTATTCTGTCCCCCTCATGTATATAAATAGGGAGGACAAAAAAATTAGAAACACCGCTCAATATAATGTAGTCCAGTACAAGACCTTGGCAAACTACAACCTCAATAATAAACACAGAATTAACTTTACACATTCTCCACAATGTCAACAAAAACTGAACATTATAAACTTTCTTAAAAAGGTAGACTTTATGGCACATCTGTTGCATTGACTGAATTAGATTGTATAGGTGGACCTAATAAAGTGGACACTGGCTAACCTTAACAAGGGCAATTAAAGTGTGCATAATAAATGGAAACCCACTGTGGTAGTTGCTGCTTACTGTTTCCCTGCTGTCTTCTGCCCCGCTGTGCAGTTCTGCTCTCCACTCTGGGCAATGGCCTGGTGCTGATGGTCTCGTATCGTAAGAGGAAGAAGCTGGTGGGCTCTGAACTGCTGTGTGTCAACCTGGCCATTGTCGACTTCCTCGGCTGCATCTGCTTCTACCCGCTCTCCATCCTGTCCTCCTTCAACCACGCCTGGCTGGGACACAACGTCACCTGTGTTTACTACGGCCTGGGCTGCTTCATCTTCGGCCTCTGTGGCATGTTCACTATCGCTGCCATCAGTGTCATCCGCTACCTGAAGACCTGCTACAGCTTGGTTTACGGTGAAGGGAGTTGTTGCTTGGTGGAGGTTGGGTGCCAGGTTATTAAAGTTAACTAAAACTGAACTAAAAACTAAAACTAGGTGTGAAAAGACATTTTAGTTAACCGAAATGAAAATAAAAACTGGACTGACTACTAACTGAAACAATATTGTGTTCTTACAAAACGAACTGAAATAAAATAAACTATACTATTTAGTTTTAGTATTTTTTATGCCATGACTATTATTTAATCAATTTGGTCAAAATTGTCACCACAACGAGCATGAGGAGACGTTGGTGCTGAAGTTTATTGAGACTGGGACATGAACATGACTGTGACTCAGTGATCCTCACAAAATGTTGGGTTTAGATTGTAATACCTTTGGTGAACTTCTTCAGTCTTGCCACTGACAAACAGCCATATCATAATAATAAAAAAGACAAAAACTAATAAGACTGAAACGAATAAAAACTAAAGTAAAATTAAACATTTTTAACAATAAAAAGCTGAAACATGCAAAAACACTGGAAACTAACTGAAACTAAACTGAATCGAAAACACAAGTTAAAAAACAAAATAAAAATAAAAACTACTGAAAAATACAAACCTATATTAACTCTGGTTGGGTGGAGACAATTCAAGCGTTTTGTTTGTGCCAGTGTAGATTCAGTATAATGATGAGGAAGGGTGGAGAGTTGAAGCAGAAGATGGAGGGCAGGTTTTGAGGGACAGATGCAAACACAAAAAAACAGAGAAAGAAATTGTGAGCACTTATTTTTGCATCCTTGTCCCATACGTTTTGGAGGATTAATCATGCTTTTACCATAGATAAGGGTAACAATAAAAACCTCACACCCACAGTCAAACATTGGTGGGACTGGTGATGATGATGATGTCATGATCTGGGGATGTTTTGCTTGCTAACTTGCAACACAGCCGCAGTCAACATTCACCACTGACCAACTAGAATCTATGATCCCATATTGATTTCCCCACTTTAGTCATTACAGGGAGTTGTACAAAAGGCAGGAGATTGATCAGCTAAAAACCCTTAAGCCCTTGGGCAGCTCAGACATGGATTATGTGAAGTATACTGTATGCTGTGAAGTAACAGCTTTGGTTTTCCCTTGCAGCTGTGTGGCTGGAGGGAGCTAACATCCGGCTGGTGTGCGGCGCCACGTGGCTCATTGCGACAGTGTGGTCCTCCTTCCCCCTGTTCGGCTGGGGGGAGTACGTGCCGGAGCCCTATGGCTTGTCCTGCACCATCGCCTGGAGGGGCTATCACACCTCGGTCAAAGACGCCGTCTATGTCATCTGCTCTTTTGCCTGCTTCACACTGATCCCCGTCCTGCTCATTGTGGTGTCCCAGTGCCAGATCCTGTACAAGGTCTACCGCTTCTCCTACTCTCTGTCCGCCAGAGGCATCCAGAACAACCTGCGGCAGGCTGAGAAGCGTCTCACTGTGGTGAGCCGGGGGGGAAAAATCATATATATGTGTGCTCCACTGCCTGTAATGCATTAGTGCTGTCCTTGAGCCATGTGTGTCAGTATGCACTGAAGCACAAGAGTCTTCGGTATGTGTCTCCACTAATGGCACCAACACAAATTTACTCGAGCCTGAGCTTTCGGATTGTAGCTTTGTGTGTGATTACAGCCATATTTTTATATTTAACTTGTTTATGTTCACACCACCAGTTACAACCAGAGCTTGTAAAAAAGAAAGTCTCATAGACTCATGAGTAGCTTGTTTATTTGACCAAGTTGCGGTAAGCTGTTGTTGTGCCAGGTCTGAGATTTTGTCCGTGAAAAGGGGAGTCAAAAATCCGATTCCAGTCCATTTAACTTCAGCTAACCACAATGGCTTTGTCTGTGCTCTTTACCGTCTCTGGTTTATATTCCACAATCAATCCTCAGCCAGTATGCTAAGGAGACATTTCAGCTGCCTTCACTTCGCTTAATTATTCTAAGTGTTCTGAGAATGAGGATGAGGATCAGATGTCAGCATCCAGCTGCTTATGAGCTGCTGCTCCTGAAACCTCTTGAGGTATTCTCCTGTAGTTTCAGACAGGCGTCAGATTCATCTACTTCTACTTTATTATTCTTATCATAACAAATGGCACCACACTTTTCTTGGAAGAGGATCTCTTTAATCAGGCACTTTGGTTGCTGCCACCGGCACACAAATGGTATTCGTCTCACCTGCCTGTGCATATCAAACTAATCCCAATGAGCCACACAGGACATCCTGATGTGTTTCAAGTCATACTCTAGACTGCACTCACCTTACTATGTAACCCTTTTCTTCCTCTTACAGATGTTTTTTTGCATCAGCCTGGGCTTTGTGATTGCCTGGGCCCCTTATGCTGTGGTCTCCTTCCTCTTCATCTTCCATAAGGACAACTGGAACATGGCCCCCGAGGGCTTTGTTTTCCCCGCCCTGTTTGCCAAAAGCTCACACATCTACAACCCCTTCATCTACTTCTACTTTAAAAAGGCCTTTCGGCAGGAGCTGCGCTGCCTGCTTCGCTCCCTTTGCCCTCGGCTGGTGGGACACCGGGTCGGGGTCCAGTCCGCCACGGTCCACCAAGCCCCCCATCCCATCCACATTCAGCTCCAGGAACAGGGCTTCATTCAAAGGAAAGGCTTTTGCTTGTCGCAGGAAAAAACGCAGAGCAAGACGAGGCACACGGGAAGCAACCATTTCCACGGCAGGACAGCTTACTCCTGCTGGGGGTCCAAACTCAGGGTGACGCCCTCCACTGTAGACCACAGGCCTGCCAGAGAGTTCCTGCCCGTCTCTGTGTGAACTCTCGGATAGAGAGAGTGATGTGAAGTCAGTGTTGCAAATCCAGACAGCGACTGACCAAGAACTCTGAATCGCTCAGTAATGAATATACTTCATGCTAGACTCTTTTCATTGAGGTTTGTTGTAGATTAACAATGTTCCTGTTGAACTTTAAAGGAAGATTTCTTACACCGTCTCTCTTACACTGTTATACATCATCAGCCTGTTAAGGTTCAATGCACTCTGTGAATTACTTAGAGATGAATTGGTTTGTAGTACCAGTGTTTGCCCAAGCTACCCTCAGAGGCAGCAGAGAAATTGAGAGTGCTGTCAGGAGGCAAGAAATAAGGGCACAAAACATGACAAATATCAGTTATCTGGTCAGTTATTTACATGCAAAGTTGGGAAGGCATGCTACAATAAATGCATCATTATAGATCACGATCCAAAATGAAGCTAATACCGGGCTGACTGTGAACTCTGGGTGCATAAATGTATGCAAGTATAATCTGTCATAAATATTATGTTATTAGGGTAAAGGTGCACCCTGTTAATTCATTTTTTGTATTTGCACTACTTAAAGGATCATCAGTGTTTTCATAAATATTAATAACCACCAAAAGAGGAAACGAAAACATGGCACAGCTCATTTTATGTCTTCAGACGTCCCAGAAACAGGTGCTGATTCTACAGGTCATGTTCCAGTTACCTCTCCCTCCATACTGCCTCATCAATACACTCTGTGCCTTTTATGTCGTTTGAAAAAAATGGGATATTATCAAACACACCTGAGTGAATATCTATGTATAGTCAGTTATCAAAGCTACGTCAGGCAGGACACTGAAAATCAAAAATTACAACTCTGAGCACTGAATAAGATAACGCAAGACTACTCAAGACTGACTGGTGGTCTGATGAAATTCAGTGCTGCATGCTACATCTATTTTGGAAATAACAATCCCTCAAATAATCATTCAGCACATCTCAAAATTAAGCATCTAGTCTGTGTAAGTGTTATCATATCATCAGCCCAGAATGTAGTTTGGCTATTAAATTTTTTAATAGCGAAACACGTACATATTCAAAAAGGAGTGGGGAGAAGTGCAAACCATCCCATCATAGAATAACATTTGAGATCAATCTTTAGCCTTATTGTGCCTACAAACTAGATAACTGCTGTTCACGTGCTGCTTGTTGTTGCTCCTTGTTAAAGGAACTGAACATCTTGTCTCATTGTGGGGAAGTCCGAAAAACGTCGGAGTACTCCTTTACGCTGCTCTCTCAACTTCGATCCTCCGGCATCCTGTTGGATTATAAGAGATTATAGACTTGCCTGATGAAGCCTGTAGCTGCTAACAAACACACCAACACCAATGAAATACACTTTACTAACAAATACAGGTGAAGCCTACCATAGCCTTTATGCCACTGTAATAATGAAGGGTTAATGTAGATGAAGTGTGTGAGTGTGTGTGTATGTGTGTGTGTGTGTGTGTGCATTTGTAGATTAAAGCAGCTCAATTTTAATATTTTTTAAGCTTCTCATTTTTTTTTATCATCAAAACGGAGTCATATTCATATTCTCTGGATGTTTCCAGCTGTGTGGTGTTATTTTTAGCTGTCTAAGAACCATCTGGGGTTAAGTGCTGAACAAGAGAGAAAACACCTCGCGGTGTCAGTACAGTATCTCAGTACAGCCTTCATCCAAACCTCGCAAATTGAGCATTTTTATCGTTTCTCTAATGTGAAGTGATTTGTTTTTGTAATTAATGGCTCTCGGATATTATTTAAGAATTAAGTTGTGATTTTGCCTTAATTGTGTTTTTGTTTGTGTTTTGACAAGGCAGTATTCAAAGGTTTGTTAGTATTTATTCAAAGCTGTCACAGCTTTCATTCAAAATACTTAAAAAAAAAACCTCAAAGCCGAAACTGTGATATATATTTTAGCTGAGAACAATTAATAATAAACAGCATCCACAATGTAATGATTCACTGTATTCTGATTTTTGATATTTTAGCACAGTTTTTAACACCATACCTAATTGCTATACCCTCATGCTTCCCTGCAGCCCAGACCCTAATTCCCTAGTAATGTAACAGGCGCACGGATAGATGGAAAGAAATATTATTCCTTCACAGAACAGAGTCAGCTCCATGTAATGTCTTAATCCTCAGTCCAACTGACTTGACACTATCATGCATGTTAATGACAGAGCTGTGCTGCGATTATTTCACCATGATTAGAGAACCACTTGCATGTCCTTGAGCGTGCCGAGGCCTTAACTCCAACACAATGAGGCTGTGCAGCTACCGGACAGGCTGACGATGCTGTTGTGTGAATATGGAAAATATGTAAGGATGGGCTTTCATTCATCTTGTCTGTTTAAATAAGAGTTTAATATGTCAGCATCAACATCAACAAATACAAAAATCCCCTTTCTCTGAGTTTCTCCTCCTGTGTGTGCAGAGCTTCAGGATTTTCCCCAAACAACATAGAACAGCTTGCTTGATGAGGATGTCACGTACACACACAAGGAGAATAGAGACTAAACTGAGACACTGAGCGTAACATGTCAAGGACATCCGTGCTGCCATTTCAGTCCCAGCTGACTTAAAAAAGAGAATTGATTAGCTGCTGTGAGACGTTCATTATTTTCGGCAGTTGTTAGTGAAGTGGGCCTTTCTGGTGGGCATGCCTGGCCAGGCTTTTTGGTACTCAGATTATGTAACCTGTTGACAATAGGCTGCATTGATGACCTCAGCTGCAACACAACACACTATCTCCCCCACCTATGTCAGCCCCTCCCCCCACTCCCACAGGGGCCGTTTAAGCCTTAATTGCATTTCCGTGTCAAAACCCATCAAAGGCTTTAGCAACACTCCTGATGATCAAATAGTGTGTTTATATTTAGTGAAGGACTTTTCTGAACGCTTCAAAGTGCTGTAAAATAGAAAGGGAAAGCATGAACAGGAACTCAGCTGTAACAGAGGGACGGCTGGCATGGCTGGGTCCCATTGTGCTCAGCGCACCCGCTGCCTGGTGTGTTCAAACGTTAATCTTTGAAAAGAGAAAGCATCAATACAGGGAATGCCTGCATGGCATGCTTTTCAAACAGCTTTTCACGTGTGAAGGAGGCAGCACTGGTTAGAGTCTACTCCGCTGGTTAGTGGGATCGATTGTGATAACATAATGTCTAGGAAACAGCAGCCTGTGGTACTTGCACTTTCTCATAATGTCACACAAATGTGGATATTTTATAGTTTATGAAAACATGCGAGACACTTAACTCTAGTAAAACACAGCCTGATAAATGACAGTATGTAAAATAAATTGACTTTAATCAGCTTGTAAGTTGCCCATGACTGTCTCTCTACCAGTCAGCCAAACAAAAAACGGTCATGAAAACAGTGGCACGCTTAAAATTTGCCACATGCTGGGCTTTTGTCTATTAGATGGGAACCATTTACTCTCCACAACAAGACTTGGTGAAGTTTATCAGGACCAGGGCCAACGTAAAACATTCATAACCAAACATCTAAAGAGCTATTTGTTTGCTTAAGTGTTGCCTTGCTGACGAATCATTCCTGTAGGATAAGGCGAGGGAAAAAACGGGCAGCATGGGAATCATCCTGGGACAGCAAGGTGGCTCAAGGCAGGCGGAAAATTTTTAAGCGTCACGATTCAATTTCCTGCATTTCTATGCATTTTAATGGGTAGTTTGAACCACTTCATATGCACACCTTAACAATAGTACTGCACACAGTCCTATGCCTGAATTAATAGCCCACACCTCTTACTAACGCTGTATAACTGCTGGTCGTTGCATTAATATCCTACAACAGAACAGACATAGGATTATTATAAAGAGAAAATTTGTTGCACACGGGTGATACCATTAATATCTTAATGTAGGATATTTACATGAAACGCCCCGATGGATCAGGTTAATTTCATTTGAACAACAGATTTCCTGAGCATTTATATGGGCTACACAAACTTCAATCCACATGATAAAAATGAATCCAAGGACCACCAAAGTAACGTTTGACTGTTTAATTAAATCAACTTAAAATTACTCTGGCACAGTTGGAGGGGATGTGCTCCAGTACGGTACGGGTGCTCATGCACGAGCACATGCACGGTCACGCATGCAGCGCACGAACGTGGATACGACGTAAATCATGCCGTCCTCCTGCTTCCACAAAACTGCGAATCGCAGCATTGCACAATCAATAATCAACTGATAATAATAATCAACCAGATCCGACAGACCTGGCCGGGTGGCCACGCACACCATGCGGTGCTGGCCGGCACCGAGCAGGCACCGCTCCCCCAAAATTTCACAATGTTTCCAGCCAGGGGAGCTCATGTCACCACTAGGGCTCCCCTTAGCTCCGCCTTATTTCGCACACTGATCGTAAACCAGGTGAATGCTGAAAACAAAGGTTAAAATCTGTTATTATGAGATAGATGACACATCTAAGGGAAGCAAATTCATTATGGGCTGAAAAACAAAATGAAAATACAGCGAGTGTGCCTGTGTGTTTGTGTGCGTGTGAATGTTTGTGTGCACTAAATGATACTCTGGCGACACTCCTGTGAATTTCTTTTGTGCAGGAAGCAGGCGGCTGGGTGCACTCTTTGCTCCTTGTGCGGTCTTAATGAAGCTGTGAATTCAAATTAAAATATCCTCCTCAGGAAAAGAATGAATGTTGGCATGATTAGCCAAACAACAGATCCCCTTTGTGCCCTGCTAATTAGTCTTTATGTAACCTAATCAGCCACTGGGTGGACTCTTAAAAACGCCGAGGCTCAACCATTAGATCCAAATTTCTCCGGGGTCCAATCATCATTTCAAATATGAAAGAGTATTTCTGCTATAAAGAAATATAGTGCTGTAAAGACGCCAAAATGTTGACTTGATAACAGAGAGCATGACATCAAACGTATTCTTGAATCATCAGATGACACGAATGTTGTGAAATATGGGCTGCTTCCCAAACACAAAGAGGCGTTTTCACACTGGGTTTCTCAGAAGGTTTGACATGGGTTAATAAGGTAGTAAATATCACACTGTTTCTAAGATACCACCACTGACAATCTGCCATTACTGCTTGTCATCACTGCTATTACTAGGTTTGTCCTTGATCCTGTTTTTCTGTTTGGGAAAAAAAAACAAAACACGTTTTCTCATTTTTTGCACTATTTAACTTTTTAAATATCATTTATACTTTTTTTTTTTTTTAAATATTTATTTATTTATTTATTTATTCTTTTTTTCCACCATGGGAGTCTATGGAAACATTGTTCAAGCCATGCCCTTTTTGAGCTCCAACTACTCTTTCACCCTTTAAGCTACAAACTTCATTGCACGTCTAAACGGGTCAGCACAATGTTTCCTTTAAACAGCGTTTTCATATCTTTCATAGTTTTTGAGATATCTCAATTTGAGTTGTATGCACTTTTCAGAAATTATAATGGGTGTGTATTGCGTCTTTCTGGAGTGGGTGATGTCATCACGTACTCTAACTTTCCCATACACACATTAGCTCACTGATTTTAAACAATTTAACTGTTTAAACAATTTAAACAATTTAATTTTTCTGTTAAAACTCCCACCATTTCAAAAACAAACGAACACACACACACACACACACACACACACACACACACACACACACACATATTTACAACACTAAGTTTTTTCTGTTCATGTCATTTTTGAAGCAATATAACCCAAGTTTTAAGATTGGAGCGTTTCAGTCTGACCCACTCACAACTTCATCTACTACTACTACCACTTCAAGTACAACTTCAAGTATTCAAGAATACTGCTATTAATATTACTTCTCACAGTAGTTTAAGTGCTTACACTCCCTCTACTACTTCTAATGCTACTCTAAATGCTTCAACCACTTCTTCTTCTACTGCACTGAGTACTACACAAAGTACTTCAAACCCTTGTACTACTACATTTAGTGTTACTTCAAGTAATTTAATCCCTTCAACTACTACATTTTGAACTTCCTCAAGTACTTAAATCCTTTGTAGCACTACTACATTTGGTACTAGTTAAAGTACATAAATCTTTCGACCCCCTCTACCACGACTATATTTACTACTACTGACAGTACTTCAACCCCTTCTGTGGCTTCTACATTTAGTACTACTTCAAGTACTTAAACCCCTTCTACTACTCTTACTCACAGACAGTACTACTTTAAGCACTTCAACCCCTTGCATTATTACCGCTGCTGCTACTACTACTTCTAGTACTTCTCTAAGCATTTTAACTCCTGCTACAACTGCTTCTAGTACCTCTTCAAGTACTCTAACACCCCTAACTATTAGAATTAAGTCCAGTACTATTTCAAATACTTCAACATCTTTTACTTCTTGAACATTTTTTACAGTCACAGTTTAAATATTTCAAACCCTTATATTACTACTAGTACTGGTATTACTACTTCTAGTGCTACTTCAACTAAGTACTATTTCAACCCATATTACTACTACTACATTTCTATTACTTTAAGCACAGGTGTAGTACAAATGTACACAACCATTTCACTGCTACTACATTTAGCATTTTGAGATATCAAAGTTACCGCATTAAATATCTTACAGCACGTTGATGCTTTCAACATCATTTCATTGAAACCTTTTTACAATATTTCTTATTTTTTGTAACTGACAAAAATATTACTTTCACCACTTTCTTTTCAGTCTAATAAGTCAGTGTAGTGACATCATGTCAGTTTTTGAGAAATTCAGCTTAATCGTTATTCTAAGCAGCTGTCTCTCATTTTCCACTGCTTTCAGAAAGTCCACAGAGTTTCTTTATTATTCTTATCCGTTTTTCAACGGAACCGAAACTAGAAAATAATTCTAGTTTCGGTTCCGTTCCATTTAAGCAAACTTTGGTCCAAAAAAAAAAAGAAAAAGAAAAAGTACTATTAATAACTGGCTACCTTTTTTCTCATTCATTCATAACCATGACCTTAATGATCCTGGTCCCAGCTGTAAGTGTATTTGACGGGTAGGAGTACTAATGTGCAAAAGGTAGAAATTCAGCCGATGTCTAGCTACCCCAGGTGTCAGTGGCCTACCTTTTATCTTTTTCACGACTGAATTTACAAAAAGTGAGGCTCTTTGGTTCCTTCTGCTGAGGTTTAACTCAGCGGCTGTGCAGATTTTTCTTCCTCCAGAGCAGCGCTGCCACAGAGAAATATTTGTGCAGCTTAAACTCTGCAGATTAAATTGCTAATCTTCAGTATTGTAAACATGGGGAACCTTATACCCCTTTTACACCACAACCAGTGTTTTACACCACACCACTGATCTGCGTCACTCCCATGTCAAAGCTCAGTCAGATTTTTATCCAAATTTATCCTAAAACTCCTCTGCAAACCTCATGCAAATTCTTCATTTAAGAGGTCTGATGATCTTTCTTGGGCTTGTTTGAGCTGATCTTGCTGACGTCCTGCACATCACTGTATGTCAGGTGCTCGCTGGGTCAGCTTATGCCAAAATCCTTAAATAATGCTAAACTCAGTGTAAATTTCACCAACAACAGGCTAAATGGATGACCCGGCTAGCTTGAAAGAGTCTGCCCTGGGCTTGTAGTATACTTTATGTATGTGTTACACGTACACATGCATGTATATGTGCGTGTGTGTGTGTGAGGGGGGTTAGGGAATCTGTGAGCTCTCCACAAGTATTGTTTGTGCAGGCTGTCACGGCATCTCGGCCTTGTTAGCCTGGAAATGGGGACGAGCCGGTGGGCCTTGTTGGGACGCACGGCGATCTCATTATGGGAGGAAGCTGTCCCGCTGGAGTGGAACAGGCCAGGCTGCGATGGACAGACAGCGAGGGAGGGAGTGGGTTTGGGGTTTTGGGGTGGGCGGAGGGGGTTTGGATCAGAATGGGACTTGCAGGGCTGGCGGGGGCCAGCACGTCCAGGTCAAGCAGAACCCCCTCTCCCCC
>OMLB01063214.1:19969-32727 GCA_900302555.1 Myripristis jacobus | reverse complement strand
ACGTAAAAAAAAAACCAAACAAACAAAAAAACACCCAGCACCTTGTTAAACGTCAGTCATTGTTCAGTTCATTTGCTTGTGTTGATCCGGGTCTTGCTTGAGGATTAGTGCTGCAGGTGGGAAGAAAGACTGCAGAAAATAAATCAACATTTTTAATGCATTCCCAAAGCCCAAGCCTTCAATCTCACCCCTGCCCCACAGGGACAGCCTCCCACGTCTGATCTCCACATCACTACATGCCTTTGCTTTGCTTCATTCACCTGCCCAAACTGCAGCACCCCAGGATAGAAAGTAATGAACTATTTGATAGAAAGTTAAAACAAAACAAAACAAAAAAAAAAACGCTGCACAGACGTACAGCGGTTGCCAATTCATAAGATAAATCCCATGATTGTTCTCTGAGAGAGGAAAAATATGTTTGATGTTGGCTCCGGTGCCATCGTGGAGCTTAAATAGCATGTTGGCTAATGTTAATGTGAATTCACAACCCTCATCCCCAGTGCACACATATGAAACAGATACTACAGAGGACATAATGGCATATTTTTGGTCTGTGCCTTTCAAGCAGATGGAATAATAGCAATGCTGAGGACCGAGGAGCGAGTCGAGGAGGGGGGGTAAATTCAATAGTGGGATTTTTAATTTCTGAGAGAAAATAGTAAACATGAGCCGTGCCAGTTTTCAGAGGCTGCCTGTGCATCATTTCTTTAATGTTGCTGGCAGTTAAAAGAGCTCAACTTCAAGAGGCTTTATATGGAAAACACCAGCAGCCCTCAGAAAAAGAATAAAGAGATGGAGAGAGAGAGGGAGAGAGAGAGAGAGAGAATAATGAGGGGATGTCATGCCTAAAATGTGAGTGAACTTTTAAGCCAAGGTTGCAGGCAAATGTTGCAGACAGACAGGAATGAATGTGTGGCTAACCATGCAACTTGTGCTCTGCCCTCATGTCCTTCCCTTGTCTTGATGAGTTACTTTCAACTCTACAGTGAGCCGTGGTATCTATCGCTTTTATCTGTCAATCTTGTGATTCGTACAGGATGATTCAAATCAACATTCATGACGGGGCCTGAACCAAAACCTCTCTGCACATTTTTATGTTGCAGTGAAAAATGTTCACTTCGGTTAAGAACACAGGGGACAGTGAGGTGCTAACCATCGGTTCAAAGTCATGGCATTAAATATAGCAGGGCTGCACAAGTCTCTCCATATACAGCATATTATTTATTTAGAACAAGAGTTTTCACAGTTTTTCATGTTCTAGACCTTCAAGCTGAGTCTCAGTGAGGCATAGAGCTCTGTTTGCAGTGATTATACAAAGTGATACTTTGGTTTGTGTTATGTATCAAATGGTAAATCTGATGTTTAAATGTAGAATTTTAATAATTACAAATATTGTTTTCTTGGATTTTTTTGTGCTGTTTACCAGGTATTTTTTTGCAAATTTTCTGACTGTTTTATTTTTTTTCTTGTAGTTGTCTTGTTTAGTTGTGTGTTTGTTTTACTAATGTTTGAAAAGCTAATCATGCATCATTTTTGAAAGACATCAAGTGAATCTGCTCAGGTTTCAACGGGCTAAACTGTTTTGATGTCATACTTCATCTCTAACAAATCAAGGCGACACAAAACCAGAGAGAAGAAAATGTTCAAATGATCCCTCATGCATTTTCTGCATTCTAACAATCTCTAATCTCTGAATTAAATTAGAGTGAAATTTAACTACTCCTCATTTTGCTGAGGACCCCTGGAGGGCCCCGGACACCACTTTGAAAACCGGTATATGAGATCACCCACCACAATGTGTCAGCAGTTTGCCCTCATCAGGGTATCACAACAAATAAATTTCATCCGGAAGTTTAACAGTCATATTATTACTGTATTCTTATGGGTAAAAAAAAAAAAAAAATTAGTCAGATGATTTATCATATCTTTCCTTTATATTATGTCACTGACTTTAGATCAGGGGTCAAGAAGTTTTTCTCTCTCATCTGCATGCCAGATTAGCGTCCCCTGGTTGGCCTGTGTTATTTCTGATGATTGATGGTCCAACCTCCTGCTCAAATCGTGGCAGCAGTGCCGCTTCAGGCTCGGCAGATGATGGCAGCCCTGCTAGCTGGGAAATCTAAAGTAAAGATCCAGGCAAACCAGCCCTCATGGAGCGAAAAACAAGACGCCTTGTGAATTTCATGTTTTGAAAATGTTGTTTGCCGAATGCCAAATTGCCATTTTGAGACAAAGCATGAGAAAACTTTCAAGGATGAGGCAGACAAGGCAGAATCCATCCAACGTGCTGAGTCCAGGTACAGGAAGCAAGTCAACACCCACAAAGTCTTTTCTGATGCTCACTCTCTGAGCACACCACTAATTGTCTTTACTGGGGAGCCCTCAAAGTCTGTTGCTGCTGTACACACTGCCTATGCAGATGGAATAAAATCACAGATTTCGGTGATTTTGATTTCCATGTGGTGTCATAGTTAAACTTAATGTTATGGCTGATATGGCACGCTGATTAACAAGAAAATTTAAAACTAGCGCTTTGCATCACAAAGTTGCCGACCGCTGAAGAAAGTATGAATCACTGGAGGCTGAGCATGTGCTATCACCAAGTATGAACACCTTCCTCATGAAAACTCTTTGTTATGACACCCTGATGAACACAAACTGCTGAAACATGTCGGTGGATGATCTAAATAAATAATATGTCGTATATGGAGAGAAGTATACAGCCTTCCTGTGTTTAATCTCTCCCACTTAAAATAATATTAATTAGAAGATAAAGGAGTGAAAAAAATAACATCAAACATGATGAAAACAACAGCAATGCCAGCAACATCATCACAAACAATGACAGGAGAGTCTAAAGCTCACTGAAAAGAAAAAAAAATGTTTTGTGGTGTAGTAAAAGTTACTGTGTAAGGCACAGCTTTTCCCTTTTTCATGCTTTGCTTAAATCACAGCTTCATAAAACATTCATAGGCGAAGTATATATTGGTATCCAATGGCTGAGGGGGCGCTGTACAGTGACAATGTTTTCCCAGCCAAAGTCACCCTGACCTGCTCTTGACCTCAATTCAACAAAGCAGAGAGCAGCACAACTGAGAAAATAACTGCAGCAGTTCAAACGTCTGATTAAAAATTTAGATTGATAAAATCAGCCTTATTTATTTGCTGCGCCGGAGGCTATGCATGATTGGCTGAAAACTAGCATCAAGCTGTACTTGATTAGTGATGTCTGATGAGCTTCTTCCCGCTCATGTGGGGGTGTGGGCTGTTGATTTGGGCTGATGAGACTTAATCATGCTAATCAATGGGCTCGAGGAGAAGGGGGGAAAAAAAGAAACGGCATGGCAAGCTAAATAAAAAACTGGCTCTCGCTGCAGAGGGTTTCCTGCCAAGCCTCGACTTCTCCTGGAATCAGCTCTAGTTAAGTTGTTTCGGTTATGCAATAGGTTATTTGTTATATTTTGGTTGTTTCACGTGTTGATTGGTACTGCCAATGTTACCCTATGCAAGCGTTACCTTAGAATATACTGCAAATCGCTTCAGTAATATTCATCAGCTGCCAGTTCTTATGGCTTTCATATACACATGAGGTTATGCTGTCATCCCAACTGCACTGTCCTCAAATGTCTCCTGTTATATTTAGATAGTAAATTAGTATACACAAGATGCCCTTCCATGCACTGGGAGGAACTTTTCTCTCCAAAGCACTATTGAAAGTTGAAGTATTTTAAGCAACTGAAGGGCAAGCCAAAGTAAAGAAAGCACTCGTCCCTGAGATCATTTGTCACCCTCCTACATGGAGTTGGATTGGTTCAATGCATCTGACACTGAATAGATGTTGTAAGCACATGTCTGCAAGGGCATAACCATGGTATTTATATGTGCACATTTAGAAAACAGTTTTGACGACTACACTGATCATTTGAATTCACTTTTAGAAGAATAGTCTGTGATTTCTCCAGGACAGCAGCTGTCCCTCCACTTCATTTTGATCGGCTGCTTTCTGTTTTATAGTAGTGGCAAACATGATAGTTTCCGATGGGGAAAATTAAGCTACATACCCAAAGCATGTTAATGCACTAAATGGCCCCTAAGTTAAGCATCGACCGAAGATTTTTGCTTCACTTTTTCGTCACTTAAATTTTTCACATATCTCCCATTAACTTATAATGGATGGTCCAAAGGGCCGCATCTCTGGAACGGAACCTCCTATAGATTGGGGGTCTGCTGTATACTGGGGGGAGGGCAGACTGGTATTCCTTCAGTATTAGGGGGAACTAAACCTCCCCAAAGAATGTGTGAGTACGCCCAAGCACGTATGTCTGCATGTAACACTGCGTAAGTGTGCACTACCATGGTGGTAATATCAGTCAATATCAGTTTTTATAGTGTCAAAATACCACGCGGTGAACATTTTGTGCACATTTGAGTTGTTGCTGAAGCAATACATCGTGCAAGGGATTGGACTTCATCCTGCATATCTGTCTCTGTAATTGAAAAGATTGAGATGAAAAAGGTAGCAAATTCATATTTACCATCGTTAATCATGCTTTTCTCCAGGAGTCTCGACAGTTGAATCATTTTTACAAAGGATTACAGCAGGAACAGTTTTTAAAAGTCATTCAGGAAAGTGCTAACAGACCAGCTGTGACCTGCTAAAGTATTATTAGTCTTTCATCGCCTCGCTGCCTCTATCCTCTATCCTCTTCACAGAATGATCTCAGGTAGCCAGCAGAGATGAAGGAAGAGGGAAGCGGACACAGCAACATCCCTAGAATAGACTCACCAATAGAGGGAGGCCAAAAGGAAGCGCAACCCAGAAAGTGTTAACACTCTAGATTGTGTCGGCATTCTGTTTACCACAGCCAGTCAGAGGAGGACAAGGCAGAGAAGAAAAGCAACCTTTGTTCTCCTCTAAACCTTTGTTCACTTTTCTTCTTTTACCTCTCAAGGGAAAGAACAACCTTGACTTAAGAGGGCATGCAGGGTTCAGCACCGCAGTAGCAATTCTTTAAAGCTAATACTTGCTTCAAAGCAAGTATTCGCTCATATCTGTGAAAATAACAAGAAGCTAGATTTAGGGCCATGCAGATTTCAGATATGAAAATCTTTTTTGGAAATTAAATTAAAGGGCCATTGTCTTGTTATTGTCCTGTGTGAATTGGAAATATATATCCAGCAGGCAGCATCTGACAAAAAAATATTTTCTGTGCCAGGATTTTTTTTTTAATATATATTGGTATAATCTGGACTCATAGCCCATCCAGGTAAATTATACAACCCAACACTCTAACAAAACTCCTAATGCAAAATTCAAGTCCCAAGGTTTACTATGGTAAGGCATACATCTTTATTGGTTAAATTCAATTGAGCATTAATCTCTAATGCTCTGATTTTTCATCTGTTCACAAAATATTTTTTTTCATGCAAAAAATGAGCTAAGTGAGTAAAGTAGGAGCTTTAAAGAGCCTATGAAAACAAAAATCTCAGAAGGAAGATGTGCTTCAGGTGTGTGAGCTCACACTTGGTAGCCATGTTCTGGCTGCAGTCTCAGTGAAAAAGAAGAAAAGAACACTAGGTTGCCATCCAGCGAAAAAGAGACCACCACCAGCAAACTATTGAACAAGCAACTCACACAGAGCTGCACGGTGTTCGGTGACTCTCCCCATTCCCCTTTCAACATAAAAAGTAAGGCACATCTCAATTCTACGAGCTTAACTTTTCTGGATTTTGTGTTCCATGGCAGACAGTACCTCGTCATGGTGAAGCCCTGCAGCTTGCTTGTTGCCTAGTTTATCCTCCTCTCTATCAGAGCCCCACATGAGTGAACAATATTAGTTTAACGAAAGTATTCACTGAAAAACATTTTTTTGTTTTTACATGGATAGATTATCAATTATGACACAAGTTTCGCAAGTCTCACTTTGATATTCCCTGGTTGTAGGAAGCGACTGGTGGGAATTCACTGTTCAGTCTGGTCTGCAGTGTTTTCACATCACCTTTTAGTGTCTGCTTAGTTCATCAGCATAGGTGGTTCCAAAAATAGTATGCGGTGCCAGATACTATCCCAAACTTTTGCCCAATGGAAAACCAAAAAAAATAGTCAGGTAGAGCTGATATCATTTAATGGAAAAAGGGCTTTAGCTGACACACACAGCAGTAGTGGCCAGGCCACAGGTCTGTATCAAACACAGGAAGATTTTGCGATCACAACAGTTAACACAAAGTCAACCAATCCCTGTAAATTCTGCAATTTTTTCCAATCACTGCAACACTGAAAAATAAGACCAGTCATTGTCTTTTCTTACGAGTTATATCACATACACATAAAAATACTTCCTTTTTTTTTTTTTGTCATGTGCGAGAAAGAAAATCAAAACTGGCTTGGAATAAAAACCCTTAAATTTTGACTGACCTATATACAGGACTTTCAACCTAAAGACCAGTTTGATTCCCACATGAGGCGAGTCCGGTCTTCGTTTCTGGGTGTTTTGTTTGGTTCATATTTGCGTGTTTATTATTGTCACCATGACGAAAACAGTCCTCTCACCTTAACCGCAACGTTGTATTTTTCACGTTTAAACTTATCCCAACTGTGGCTGTTTTGACACAGCCTGTGGCATATCTTCTGCCGTTGGTAGGGGGGCGCAAATTTCGGAGACGCCACTGTAGGTCGCATTAGAGGGTAGGACCAAGTGACCACTGTGGGCATATGGGTCGGAGGACTTGTTGATTTTCTGACTTGCCCACCAACTCAAAACAGTTAACATTAGGTGCTGCGTAACCTGTCATCCATAAGTACAGTAAAAAGACAGAAAAGGAGAGGCTCACAAACACTGCCAATGCTATACAGAGGCAAAAAAACAAATGGTGAGATGGTATGTGTATCCGTTTTTCAATACTAGTAATGTAATCATGCTACGTTCCATCCCTAATGCGTTAGAGATTCAGGTCCACATCTTCCTTTCTGCTATGCCTCTGGTTTTAGAGGAATGCATCACAGAACCAAAACAGCAAGTGCCAAAGAAGATGTCTCTGGATTCAGCTCACGGGGGGTTATTATGAAAATACATTATGAAATATAATTTCTCGAGCCGGGGGGTCTATTAATTTGAGCTTAAAAGTGAATTCATTTACAACAGCCATGCCGCTACAGCTCTTTCTTCTCGCAGTCCACTCCCAGCCATTTGTAATTGCTTTGTGCTTCGAGTGAAATGGATGCATGCTTATGAGAGAATGCACAGAGGGCATTGATCAGACTGGGGGTTATCTGGGGTTTTCCTCTGCAGAGAGAATGCACAAGTGATGCCAACTGGGATCATTCAGAAAACAAAATGGTCAACAGTTAAGATTATAGCTCTGAGTTCAGGGCCCTCTGTAAAACTGTCTGCAACAACTGGAAGCAACAAGCTGCATAATTGCTCATTTAAAACTATAAGTCATCTGCTGAAACCATCGGCTGAATATAAGCCTAAGAGTGCATTCTCTTAGGCATATATTCATACTTAATGTACATGTTTGTAGCTCATAATGCATAAAGCTCAAATGCAGATTTGTTGTTGCATATACAGTATGCTGGCTTGTATACTATAGTGACCTGTATAGTATAGTGACCTAAACAACAGACAAACATTCTGTGTCTCATGTGTCTCCTATATAGTGAATACCATTGATCCTGTACTTAATTTTGGCATTGTCAAAGTATATTTTGCACCCACTTCTAGGGGCAGAAAATCTATATATTTATTAATTTTATGTTTTTTGGACAGTTGAAAGTAAGTAAATTGAAGAGGGGATGCCAAGGAATTTGTCCAGATTTCAACCTGAGAAGTCATGTTTACGTGACATCAGCGTGACGTCTTTGAAGCCGAGAGAATCCCTGTGTCCAGCACGGATCCTCGTTGACTTTCAGTGGACACTGTTTGCATGTGTGCAGCACGACATGGATCCTAATTGACTTTCAGTGGACACTGTTTGTGTGGTGACCGCACGTAATTAAAACAGGTTATGTGTGAGGAGCACGTAATGCGTTATTAAGAGGTCGTGCTCATTTTACGTATTTCTGTGAGATCAGGTTGGACATGCACTGTTTACAGCTGTCTTCTAAAGCTCAGACAGGAAGTAGCTGCCTAGTCCTTACATTTGAAAGATGCAGCCAGTCAGCAGCCACATACAGCAGTGACTGTTCACTTTGGAGGACTTCACTACCCAGAATGAGATAGCCTAATACTTCCATGGATGGAGATGGTGCAGAGGCTTAGCCATTATCGTTCAGTTTTCTCTTTACAGAGCAATCTTGTGTTCCTTACTGGCAGAACTACTTTGTTTCTGGATCACTACAAAACAGCTCCTTTTAGTACTGGATGCTTGTTAACTAACCCACCATGTGAAGCCACTGCGTAGAGGAAACTGTCCTCTGGCAACCGTGGCATTATGACCTATAGATAGGTTAGGAGACCTCTAGTGGTCCTGTAAATAATGACACTGTGGTGTAGTAATAAGGGAGCGATGAAGTCTGTGTAAAGAGGGTGGTGTGGTGGTTGATGGGTCAGTCAACATGACTTTCACTCAGCTGACCAGAGTTTAAATCCTGTTAGCTAGCTAATATTAGTGAATGTTAGATAACATTTCATTACCTTAACCCTGACCCTTTTCCTACCCTGAACCATTACGACAAACCTTTCCCTAACCTTAACAATAACCTTTTCCGAACCTTTCCTTATCTTTGTGGCTAACTAGCTCATGAAACACGACCTTTGGGTTGTATGAGAGATGTTCCTCTAGGTCATATTAGAGGGATGGAAAAAAAACAACCTAATGTCCTCCAAGCCATACAATTTGCTCTTATGGGCTGGAGGACTTGTTGGCAAAGACATGCTGCAACAAGTGGTTCCAGCAGCTAGCAAGCAAGAGACTGGAAAGGAGTGTTGATTATGAATCCCAAACCAATGTGTGTTGTGCAAACTTCAGAACATTTTTTCAGCTTTGGATTGCTGATGAAAATTGCGTGGTTCACTGGACCCAATCTATTCATTCATTTGGGAGGAGAACAGTCCTGGTGAAGCGCTCGCTCTCACCACAGCGAAGGAGCTGACGGGTCAAACTTGGAGGAGTAGCTATTGTACGGGGTAGCAAACACAGCTATATGAGCAAAAACCCAAACCATCACTTAACTTTCAATTCTTCACCCCCAATTTGGAGAAGATTCTCTACCAGTGACAAAAATGGTGAATCTATAGCATCTCAGTTAATAAGATGGTGGTCTTTGTTGTAGCGCCACTTTTTGTGGTTCAGGCTGATTAAATAGCTGGATTTTTTTACATAAAAATGTGCCTAGTACATTAATTAATTCATTAGTAATTAGTCATCAATTGTTGCCTAGTACAGCTTTAATATATTAATTAATACATTAGCAATTAGTCATCAGTTGTTGGTGCAGCGGGTATGCATATTTTGGTGGAGGAGAAGGAGATAAGCCTGGTCAGAGTGGTGCTGGAGCTGGAGTGTCAATGACAAAATGCAGTTCTGTAATCCTGAGAGGACTGACAGATGTCAAATCTTGAATCACAAACGCTCATCTGAAAGCTTGAGTACATTGTACAAAGTCCCACAGCTGATTTGTGATGATGATGCATAGTCCTTATTAATGACAAATTAATCTGAATGTGGTTTCAGCTCTGTGGGTGATTAGCTGTCCTCAGTAATGTTCAGTCACTGAACTTGCTAGGTTATATTACCAACTAAGACGGACTAACCAAGATTTAGCTATAAAGTTGAAGGATTAGACAATTCATAAGCTTTATTGTCTTTTAACCCTTTGAAACCTGTGCAAATTCACCTGATTAGCAAAAGAGTAAAAACTGACCTAAAAATCTGTAGAGATGACAAGAATTAAAAAAAAAACCTGCCATAAAATTAGCAATAATTTAGTTTAAAAAAATGATGAGAAAATGACAAGAGAATAGGCATAATATGAAATATCCAAAATAGGTATAACAAAATATTGGCTACATGTATGTCCTATATCCCACTGTATGGCAGCAGTCCGTACAACTAGAGTAATACATGAAAAACCCAGAATTAAAATCTCCCATCTAGTAATTTAATGTCAGATTAAGACAGATTAAAATCACTGTAAAGGTGTTAAGATCTATATTGGATTTATATTAATCATGCAGGTTTTACCTCTTTTTTTTATTTTTATTTAAATCATTGAACCACACAGTTTCAGAGCAGTCAGGGTTTGAGCAGTGAAGTGACTTTCTGATTGCCTGGGCTGAATTTGACTCTTCAGGACCATGGTGCTGTGGTGAAAAGAGGCTTATATAGTTTGTCCTGAGGCTCAAATGTGAAGGGAAAAAAACAGCTAGGGGAGAGGGGAGCAAGTGCTGCATTTTTAAACACCAGCCTTTACCACGCAACTAGAATTGTTTGTCCTTCCAACCTTTTATTCAAATGGATCAATAGGAATAATGAGATACATGGTATACTGTATATAAGCTCCAGCCACTGTTATCCCTCCTCATACTTGATGTTTCTGAGCAGTTACAGTAGGTGTACCTCATTGCCATGAGCATTAAGTTGTCGGTGCCTAGCAACAACCTGAAAATGTGGAGCCTTGACATCCATTCCTTCCCCAGTGTGTCTCACCAGGTTTTGAAGCCTGTTCTGTTTTTTTTTCTTCTTTTCAGCAGGGAAAATACCACTCAGATTGAGCTGCAAAGATACTTCTCTAGTCTGTAATCAAAAGGTGTTAGAAGGGGACCTTTTTAGCATATCATCAATTCATGCAAAATAAGAATATAGTTTCATGTTGAACATTTTTAAACATGACCAATTTTGTGGAATCAAAAGACAAGATGCTAATAACATTTAATTGGGGGGGCAGGGGGCGGGCACTGAAGGCCAGCTATTTTGTACAATTAGAATCGCAAAGTGACAGGACAGAGAGAGGGAACACGAGAGCAGAATTAAAAAGCTCTGAAGATTGTGAACCACTGTGTCAGAATCTGTGTTTTGCAGGTTTACTTGGACTGGAGCAAGTACAGGCTACTCAGTCTACCTTACCTGGACAAACAAAGGTTAAAAATAAATCTGCTGTTACTTTTGACTGGGCCACTACAGAATGTACAACACCTACATACAAATACAATGTTGAAAAAGTAACAGGAAGCACTTTTTTCAACCTCTCTACACATGAATATTTCATTAGACAGGTTTAAAAGGTAAGAGGGGGTTAGGGTGTGACGCACTTTGCCATTGTTAGGGAAAGAGCTCAGCACAGTCGCAGCACTGGCTGTATTAGATGTAGAAAACACATTACACCTACTGGCCATCTCAAGGACAGAGCCTGAAGCATAACTCAGGCCATTTTCAACCTGGACCCTATTTTTCTCATCTTTCTTCAATCAATATTGACCAGAATATCATCAGCTGCTTCCCTGTGCTCTCCAGCATGGTCTCAACACTCAAAAACTTAACCCCAAAAGCACCCAAAGCACAGAGACAGCTGAGTATACCTAACACAGAGTGAGTGTCAGTGGGCCGCATGCAAGAACCACTGGCACAAAAAAAAACAAACATGCATTTTCCATGAAAAAAAAAGGTCCAGATCCATAAACAAGGTCTAGATCCACAAAACATCCCAAGTTATCGCCTATGATTTGTGAAATTGTGATATGCTAAATGAAAAATAAACAAACAAACAAAAAAAACAAAAACAAGGGGAAGTCACTTACCTTATTGACAGTGCTCACAGTGCTCAGAGCTAAACATCAATCATCATTAGCATAGATGAAGAGGTGAACATCAGACTGTTGAAAGCACATCCTCAAAAGCCAAGTCAGACATGCGGACTGAGGTTAAAACAAACTTTTTAAACAGTGGAGCGCTGTATTTGATGGCGGTATGGGTCAGGTTTCGGGTCTTGCATTAACAGGTCTGGTTGGGTCTAGACTTAGGGCTCTAGTTTCGCAGACCGGCGCAGCTGTGCATTTGGCGCAGCTGCGCGAGGCGTGCTGGGTGTGGCCAAGTGGATTTTGCAAGTTTCCACCGTTCCTCCTACCGGCACAAGGGAGGAGAGACGGCGTGGAGTGGGTTTGACACAGCCGATTCACTTTAACCAATCAAATGAGTCCCTGTCCTCGCCTTTAAAATGGGCTGCGCGAAGGCGTAATGAAAGTTTACACAATTGACATGGAGGCCTACTGCCGCAGGCGGAGCGGAGCCCAGGAGACCGGCGCGGAGCGGAGACCGGCGAGCAGTGCACACACGTCACCAAAACCTCACAGGCAGGCTTCCGGAATGTCAGGCACATGAACAATGCAATAAATACCGAAAAAAAAAACACTATTCAATGCTACGATCACAATCAGCACATACATATATCTCCATATCAACTGTCCCGTCACAACTGATGTCAGATCAAAGGAGATTGGCACCGTTTGGGCTGATTGTGAGGTTTCAGCCAGCCAAACTTCCATCGCGCCGGCCACGCTGCGCCTTGCGCTGAAAGTAGACGTGGTTTCAGATGGCGAGCTTTTGGCGCACCTCGGCGAAGCCTTTTGGCACGAAACTGTCACTGCGCCAAGCAAAATCTGTCGACACCTCCCCCCGCTGCGCCGCCACTACCATCTCAGCGCACCTCGGTCTGGGAAACTTGCAAACTGTCCGCCTCTCGCATTTCGCTGGTCAAAACTAGCTCTGCGTGGGGTGCGCCTCACTGCGCCACCCTGCGCTGTGCCGGGAAACTAGAGCCC
>OMLB01063211.1:26370-44440 GCA_900302555.1 Myripristis jacobus | reverse complement strand
CGGGATTTTTTTTTTTTTTTTTTTTAACTCAGTAATAATATCTAATACAAATTAGCAACAAATTGAATTTAAAAAAGTGATTTAAAAAAAATGGAAAAACTTAATCCAAACTAAATTGCAATACATTGTAATACATTTACTTAAAACAGAAAATATATTCATATAGATTTATTTTTACAATTTTATTTCTCCTATTTCTACATTAATTACAAGATTTACAAAATTTAAAAAAATTCTTAACTTTGTCCAAAGCCATGCAATATCAAATTGCAATACTTCGCAATGCTAATAATTGCATCATATCTGGGACTCCCTGGCTTTTCTCATTCCTACCAAACCTGTACGTCATCATTTTGGTTTTGTGACATTCAGTCATATCGCAGAAAGCGTTTTCCGGAGACACTTTTTGTACTCGAATTTCATCAATCTAAAAGATGACATGAAAGTTGAAGGTAATCATCCACTTTGGGGGTTTAACAGACGAGAGGTGTTGGGTAAGGCTGAACAATTAACTGCAACACTGAAATTGTAATATATGGCAAAATGTAACATCCAAATCATAAGAGTTGCAATTTTCTTTAAACAAAGTAAACATTTAGGACAAAATGCCATTATAAATGAGGCCCTTGTCTATATAAATTATATTCTTGTTTGGTATACACCTAGCAAAAAATGGCATCATCATTTTAATTTTAATCATTTTCATTTTTTGTGGTTGTTTTTAGTGAAAAGAAACTGATGCAAAAAATTACTATTCGTGATTTTCGTATTCTAAAATTGTACATCTTATTGCAAATGCAATATCTGTAAAAAATAGTAATCAAAACATGCTTTTTTTTTAGCTTTCTGGGCAACGACTCAATGTTTTGAAAATGCTCCAAAACACATGGCCTGAGTCCACATGGTGGTGAAACCTCCTCCTGAGTTGCTCTGTGCTAACCTGTGCTACTCACCTACAATACAGGATCTCAAAAAATAAGTCCCAGTGCCATTTTGTTTTCACATAATAATTATTTGCTCAAGTAGGCTACTATCAGGTCATTTTTTTCCTGGCGCAAGGTTACAATCCTGAAGTCTCCAGCAGACACAACCTGCTGGATCTACTTTCCAATTCAAATAAGAAAATAAAAAGAAAAGAGACATTTAATCCCTTTAGAAAATGGGTGCCAAGACTTTTTTTTTTTTTTTTAATAATAATCTGTTTTGTTGGTGTTCGTTTATGTGCTAAAAGTGTTATTTTGGGATATGTTTTTCCAAACTATGGAAGTGAATGAAAAGACACAAATACAGTATTGTGCCTGGCTGGCAGACTTCACATGGACTCCCAGGTAACACCCAGGTATCTAAAACCCCAAGTTCAATTTTGCTTTTAATTGCTTTTCTGAGTGGTCGTTTGTTTTTGTTTTTTTTGTTTTTTTTGTTTGTTTTTTTACCAGATGCTGCTAGCTTTAGTTCCCGAGACTGAGAACCATTCATCAGTTCTGATGAAAAATGCTTTGCTGCGTAACTGAAGCACCAGCACAGCAGAACACAGCACAAGAAATTATGTATTACTTTCTTCAATAATTAGATCCAGACCCTCGCTGGGTTCACACCGCCCTTGATCGCATTAAAATACAAAGGGTTGCAGTGCATGTAGTCTGATCTGGGATAGCTGGGTTGCAAAAAGGCAGCGTTTTATCACTTGGCCGTCTCACGCGCTCCCATTTCACATTATGAGTCTGAACTGGAGACGGCTAACCGTGTGGCTTCAAAGATAGTGGCAACGCAGGCAAGATGTCTTATCGCCAGGTTATCACGAGGTCACACTTGGTCTGTCTGAGAGAGAGAGGTGACAGTGAGAGAGGGAGGGACACAGAGAGAGAGAGAGAGAGAGAGAGAGGCTGAAGAGGAGAAAGGGAGGGAGAGAAAATGTCAAAGTGTCTGGCCTTTTCTCAGCAATCCCGCCACGATGTCTGTCTGAGGAATTAATCTTCTGTCATCTTCAGATAGGGATCTCACACATCGCTCTCTCTCACTCTATGTGCACGTCCCTCTCCTTCTTTCTCCCTCTTTCCTGCAACCCCTCTCTCCTGGATTTCCCTCTATTGCTCCGTCTGCCCTTCGTCTTTAAACTCCACTTCCTGTCCTGCTCTCAATCTTCGTCTGTCTTTTTCTCCGGCCTTCCTCCCTTTCTGAGGACAGAATGCTCTTTCTCTCACGCGCTCTCTCTCTGTCAAAGCTATTATCCCCTGCCTGGCCACTTATCTTCCATCTGTATCCCTCCATCGGTCTGTGTAGCCCACAGCTGAACACACTGACACACACACACACACGTGCGCACACACACACACTGCTCAACAGGGCTTTCACACACAGCTATCAAGCTTTTCATTCTTCTGTAAACTGTCATATTGTTATCAGCAGGAGTGGCATGTTTTTTCGGTCTTCCCCCCATGGTTTTGGATGTACACTGTTTGGAAATATATCTAGCAAAAAGGCAGGATTTTAAAAATAATATTATTAACAGCCCTTTCTAACAGGGATTAAACGCTGATATTTTAACTTTTATAATGCATTTTTGATTTATTTTTGCAGCTAGTTAAGTGTAGCAAAACCAGTGGGACTGCACAGAATCTACGTGTGCTTGTTGTTCCCCTGTTTTTGGGCAATTCTAATGTGAGGCTGCTGTTCTTTGTATTCCTGAGTAAATCCATAAGACCAGGACATGCTCTTCAGTCTTAAAAACCTTGTATTGCCTAAAAACAAATGAAAGAAAAATGTGCCAGTGGGCTTAGATAATTTCTTTCTTTCTTTTTTTTTTTTTAGTGCCACATTTGAATAATCCGTGGGTAAAGAGAGAAAAAAACACTGAAAGTGGAAGATAATTGCAAAATTCAAAACATGGGGTTCTATTCTATTTTGTATTGGATCCAATCTAGTTTCATCCTGTCTTTTGTGTTAAATACAGACATGTTGCTACAAAATTAATGCATTAAGACATGAAATGCAGAAATAATTTCATATACACATGACAGGTTTTAAGGAACTGAAAAAAAATATGGGGTTGAATACTGAGAATTGGTATCAACTAATTCCTGACTGATCGGAAACGAAATATCAGTGAAGCCACTGACCACTACAGCTACTGGTTCTTTACATTTCTTATTCATTTTAATTATTTACACAGCTCTTAGCCCTTTCCTTTATAGCCCAGCATGACATTTTCCAGCTGGAGTGTAGCAATCAACACCGTTTGTATTTGTTGACATTCTGTGGGTTTCAGACACAGCTGAGACCAAAAAAAAAAGAAAAAGAAAAATCATGGCAGAGAGGTTAAAATGTTCAAAAATGTGGCCGAACACTACTAAAGCAGATGGGGAGAAAAATTATTAATACTGAACAGACGGAGGTAATTTATGAAAAAACAAGGTGCAAGTTGCACATGAAACACCTGCAACTCCACTGTGGCTTTCATTTGACACCATGTGCACTTTGACTGACCGCCTCAGCAAACTTTCTGCTGCTGGATGTGATTCTTCAAATCTACCGGCTCGCCCTGTTCCAGCCGAGGTAACCTACATTAATGAAAATCAGCGAGTCCCGTGCTGTGTGACTTGCAGCTGCAGCCCTCACTCGCTTATGTGGTAGTGTGTAATGTCAAACTGCCACAAAGGACTTCATGCTCAAATGCTGCCATCCACACATCTCAGGAAAAGTGTCGATTGATTGGTGTTCATTTTGAGAGCAAACTCTGATTTTTCTTTTATCTTAGTCTTCTGACTAAAACGCATTTCAGTTTTAGTCATATGTTTGTGATTTGTATTTTGCTTGAGTTTTTGTTTTGAGTTTTAGTCTCGTTCTTGTTGACAAAAACCTGGTAGTAGAAAGTTTCAGCCTAATTCCACTGTATCATTTTTCATGTTTTTCTGGATAAATTCCTCATTGTCTTATTTGTTAGTGACTTTTCTACATAGATTGATCCAATCTCCTCATCACAGCTGCTTGTATTTTGTACCTAGCTTTTGTTTTTGTACTGAATATCAACAGTAATGTTCCACTCTCTTTTGTGTTTGTTGTATTTAACTATGATGACATACAATGGCATTTTCTTTTTTTTTTTTTAAATTGTATTTCATCATTGTTTTTGAGAACAAAGGTCAATTTCTGTTTAGTTTTCATCTCCTTTCTGACCTGGCAAAAGTGTTGCTGACGAATACTTTCAGTTACAGCTTTAGTCAACAAAACTGACACTGTTTTATCACTGTTACTTGTTAATCACAGCCAATTATAACATCAAATGATACTTTCTGTAAGCAAAAATCTGCAGTTATCAAATCACAATAATAACAATACAAGCTTAAATTATACAATGATGTATGCAGTCATTTTGTAAGAGTGGTTCACATTTTCCAAATGGTGGCCATCTCAGTTTTTGCCATCCAACCAGAGAGAACTACTTGTGTATAAACCATAAATATTATTTCTCATGAAAACATCAAACACCTTGGTACATATCAGAAATCACTAATATATTTATACCTAGTGATGGGTGTTGAAGCATTACAGAAGATTACTACCTCACAGTCACACTCCATTACATCAGCACAGTAGAGTATTGATAAGAGTACTGATACGTAAGCAGCGTCAGTCCACAGTATTGATCAAGCTCGATTTGGATCAAGGTCTTATTTTCTGCAGTGATTCTTTCACTCCATCATTCATGCTTGATAATTCCCTCATTTAATCAGTTGCTGTCTGATTATTACGGTATTGCTATCCTGAAGCTCTACTGCAGACGTGTGACACCGCTACAAGCCCCACCTTGTAGCGGCAGAGAGCTGCAGACAGAGAGAGCTCACCTCTCTGTCAAACATGCAGCCAGTCAGAATAATAAATGAGAGGGAGGGCAAGGGGTGAAGAGGAGCGCTATTAAGAGAGAGGAGGAGCAGAGGGATGGATGGAATGATGGGCAGGTGGAGAGAAAGGTGGGGCAGAGAGGAGAGGAGGATGGATGGAGGGGGCGTGACATACATAGATCTAACAATGCTGTCTGAGATGTGGCCAATAAAAGAGAGAGAGAGAGAGAGAGAGAGAGAGAGAGATGTAACCATTCATAGTGCACAACTGACCCAGGAACAGGCACAAGTGGAGTTAAAAACCTAGCAAAGCTAACCTGGTAAAGTCAGGGCTGAGACGCAAGTAGAGCTGAAAGAATCTCTGATTAGTCTATCAACAGAAAATTATTCCGTTATGATTTTGATTAAAAAAAAGCAGTTTTAGTCATTTATCAAGTTCAGAATACCAAATGCATTAGGTAGTTATAGCTTCAGAAATGCAAACACTCTCTTCCTTTTCTTAGATTTATATCATTACAAAATGCAAGCAAACAATTTCTGCACACCTGTCATCTTTGTGCATGTAGGAAGCATGTGTAGGAACAAAAATAGACCAAATGTAGAAAGGAGGTCGTCCTGCACTCTGCTGGAACTTCCAAAAACTTCCAGATTTTACCCACTGTTAGGCTGACTGCTTCTATTTTGCCTCTGATTCAATATATTACTTGATTTTAACAAATGAGATTCAAATCATGTTCAGGTCCTTGGTAAACTACAGATAGTAGCGTCAGATTCAGACAGGTCTTTATATTAGCAGAAAGCAACTTCATTTGTTTTAGTATCTGTTGTCAATAGGCAGATATACAGACCTTGTTTGAAAATTTGGCTATTGATAATTGATATTTACCACCCCCTTTTAAAAATCTCCCTTACCTTGGGTATGATTGCATTGCCAAACCTCTTTGCCTGCTTTCTGAGAACATAAGTGTGAAACACCAGTGTGTCTGTCTGCAGATTTCATCACATGAAAATTCATGATTTTTAGGAGTACTGAGGTGCCAGTAACAATGAAATACAAGGCCAATTTCCCAGTTGAAACATGAAATACCGTTCAGTTCAGCTTTCAGATGGAAAACATTGCTACAAAATACTGTTCACCTCATGTTTAACAAGGCAACTAGTACTATGCAGCAGGGGTGGAAGTAACTACATTTACTCATCTCACTATAACTGAACAGCTTTTTTTGTGGAATGCGGTATTTTTTTTTTTAGATGTTTTTTAAGCCAGTAATTTTACTTTTACTTTAGTATGTTAGCTATATTTTCCAACCCATCCTCTACAGATTACAATTTTTTTATCTTGTCTGTAAGCATCAGAAACTGGACCAAACTGTGGAGCCTTTCACACTGAAAGGTCAGTCAGCAAAGATTAGAGGATGTACTTTTTTGTTGCATCTTTTTTAATTTCCAAATTTCTAATTAAAAAGCGTAGTTTGGACTTTGTAATTCTAAAAGGACGCAAATATAAAGAAACAATCACATCTAAATGTTACTGTTTCTAAAAAATAACGCTTTTACACTGAAGTACATTTTGAATGAGCTTCTTCTCCTTAAGTAGATTTTTTAAGTCTACTTCTTTTTTTAGTATTTCTACTCTAGTTCAGTAAAATATCTGCAAAGTAGCAATACTTTTGTTTAAGGAGCAATTTCTATTACTTTTTTCCACCACTGCATAGTAAAAACTACATAGTAAAAACTAGCAGAAAACACAGCTCCGCGCAGCTTCCACATTTTAAAGACTACTTGGAAAATCTGGGATTCCTCAGATTTCCTGATGTCCTGTATCACAAACAGGGAAATGTAGTCATGTGCAGTGAATAGCAAGTATTCATTTCATAACAAACAATAAAAAACACAAATGGCCTTCACTGCATTGGCGATTTTGGGGTTGCATATTTGGTTTGCTGTACACCACAAACTGAAACGTATGACTGACTATGAGCACGTGTGTTTAGTGTGAGAAAAGCAGCAGAAGCAGCTAACATGTACAGTGAACATCAACCATGGCATTTTGATGGCTAAAACGTGTTCAAATATGTCAACACGTCCAGATCATTTGCTTTTACCCTCAAGACATGAGTGCAACTTCAAAAGGTAGAGGGGCAGGGGAGAGTGCGGTGATTGACAGCGGGATGGAGGGAAAAAGGAGAAATGCTTACATGTTTCTCTCCTTCAATCCTCTTGTCAGCCTGCTGGACGGCATCCAGGTACTTAAAATGCAACTCCATCAGTCGATCGACCTGGAAAGAGAGAGAAAGAATAAGAAATTGAGAGAGGCAGACAGGGTGAGCGAGAAAGAAAGAGATGCAGCACGCAAGGAAGTGACGGTGAAAATGCAAGAAAAGAGGAGAGGGAAAATAAGAGAGTACAAAGGAAAGATGACTGGAGGGGACATGTGCTTTTTGTGGGATACCTATACAACACCCAGACAATATGATTAATGCAATGCCAAAGCAGCATGATGTGTATGCATCGTCCACATCCTCTCTGCTGCTCTATTTGGGTTTGGTTCTCTCAGACATGACAGTCCTCAACGCGAACAGGAAGACTCTTTCAGCCGAGCAGAAAGTCTGTATTTATTTTCTTCCCTCCGAGCATTCATTGATCCCTTTTCATCTAATTGCCGCCAAACTCTTCACTTGTTATTAGGTGGGCTTGTGAAGTTAGGAGAAAAGATGAGCAAATAAATGCTGGAAAAATACAATTGTGTGTTGTAATATTTTCTCAAAGAAGATGCCAACAAACGTCCCTGGAAAATTAACAAATAACCGCAGGGAGAGGGAGCATCAGTGGCAAATAAGTGAGGCGGCAGGGTGGTTTAATAGTTCAAGGTTTCAGGCATGATCCCTAAGATAGGCAGTTTCTATATCAAAAGCTTCGTTTGGTGCTGAAACAGCTTTAACGAGACTCTGAACATAAAACACTTTGGAATTCAGTTTGAGGATTGTGACAGATCTGGTGAAAATGTTAATTTAAAGCAAAACTGAGCTTTGGTAGTGTGTTGGGTTATGTAGTGAGCAGGTTGTTATATAAGTCCGTCCTCATTGGTTGATCTGCTAATCCATAATACTGGATTACTCTAATAATGTGGCAAAACAGCTCCCAAAATTACACTTTTAGCACATAAACAACACAAACAGGTTTTGTTGTGTGTAATTACAATTATTTGTTAAAGTACTATCAGGTTGTTTCTTCCTGGTACAAGGTTACAATACAGACTTTTCCTGCAGACGATACCTGCCAGATGTAGTTTCCAATTAAAATGGGGAAAAAAAAGACATTTGATTTCCTCAACAAATGGGTGCTGGGATTTGTTTGTGTGCTAAAAATATTATCTTAGGAGCTGTTTTGCCATGCTATGGAAGTGAATGGAGACAGACAAATACAGTATTAACAGCCAAGAGGAGTACAGAGCAGACATTTCATCACTATGTGAACTCATAAAGCCCAGGTAACTATACAATCCAATACTCTATCGGAGTTCAATTTTGCTTTAAGATGTCTAGATTCACTGAAAAAGTTAAATTTCCACTATAATGCATGCATGAAAAACATAAACATGGAAGCCAGCCATACTACACCACTATGAATTTTGTTTGGGATCTGTATCTTTGATCATTATGGGCCAGGAAATTTAAGTGCCACATATAGAATGATAACACATTTATATATGTCTGTGCAGGGAAACAAGAAATCCTCCCACTAACAAAGACCAACGACATTAAAAGGACAGACATGAACCGTTGAGTCATAAAAACTTTGACTCATGTCTGAACAAACAAAGTTATTTAAAGCAAGCCTGGCAACTCTCTGTAACTCAACCAGAGCAGAATGCCAGACAGAGCAATCAATCACATAATTCAGGGTATCTGTCGCTTCCAAAGAGCTAAGTTTAGGACTTTTTGTGGTGCTACCTGAGATTAGATTTTAACAACCAAAATAAAGATGCAAAAAAGATGGTACAAACAGCCTCTGTCTTAACATAGCTAATGAAAACTATAAATGGGCTGTATATAAAAAAAGGAAAAAAAGGACTGGAAGAGACTAAATGTTTAATAATGTCTAATAACGTCCAGCTGTATTTAGTTAAGCAGATGACAAGAAATCATTTTTTACAAATTGTATTGTGGATACAAATGTGGATCAAATTATGATCACAAGTAGGGTTGTGAATGTTCAGCTTAACATCGGTTCAATTTGTTTTCATTAATGGGTGATTCAATTTAAGAACTATTTTTCTTTTTTGGAACAATTGAGTTTGATTTGAGCTGAAAAGTATGTTTAGTCAAAATTGTTTATCGATTAATAAAGACATGCAATGCTGTATGAATGTTCTTCTCTCTGAAATATGAAGATAAAAAATCAATCAACAAAATTACTTACTTTATTTATTTTATAAAAACAACTCCTGAGCACAAAACCTTCAATTCATAGTATTCTGTTTGACCATGGCACTTTTTTCCAAGCTTCTTGTTTGAATCGATTCAAAGCATTTCATACTGATTCAGGTCACAATCAGAGCAATTCATTCTATTTAATTCCTTTAGCAGAACTGATGAAACTTAATTGGCAGAATTGTTTACCAATGTGTTACTGCAGTAAACAAACTGGCACATCTCTAGAAAAGAGAACATATAAAGAAAATATAAACAACAATACTGCCGGTTGGTTTCAAATCATTTGGTGAAACTTTTACTTTACTTTTGCAATACTTTCCAACTAAACACCACAAAATGTTAAGAATCTGTTCATAACACTATAAAATTTAGTTTTTCCATCAAACACAATAATTAAAAATAAACCTGATCGTGAGGAAATTTTATCTTTAACAAATTTTTGAGCCCTTAAATACAGGCAATGTCAAACTTTCCTGACTTTAAGGAAGTGTGGGTATAATATAAATACAGCAGGCAGATAATGACCACACCAAAACTTCCACTGCTGTCGTTCAGAAAGACAAGACACACATAAAAGAAAGAGAGAGACTGGGAAAGAAGTAGGAAGATGACCAAGACAGACCTTCTCACAGTCGTTCTCAGTGAACTTATTGAGGAGTCTGGTCCTCTGTTGAGACTTGAGGTTTCTCAGCATGGAGGCAATGATGGAGCAGACGTGCTCTATGGAAAAAAGAACAGACAAACAAAAAGAGGACAAGGAAATGAGCCAACTGTGGTTTCCCAGTCATTATCACAAGGTCAAAGGCCAAACATCTCCCACAGTTAAGTTTTATCATACATTTTGTATTTCTTCATGAGCCAGCTTACACAAGGTTCTGGCTTGTCTGCCAATCCAGCCTAGATAAACACAGATGCAGGCCTCCTACACATCAGTGCTTCATGAAAGTGTTTATTGTGCTTCATGGCTTAGCAAAGAGCAGAAATTGGCAACACAACCCTTGGAAAGAAAATAGGTGGCTAAGGTTTTAGTGGCATGTTAGCTGCTGTTATGCTCCTCAACAAAAATAATGGAGAGCCAATTTGAAAAAACAGTCGCTGCAAAACTCATTCACACCCACGCCCGCAGCCGTCTGCAAGAACTAATCAATTAGGGGCTGATAATTTGCAATTACAGCATGCAACCAGCAAAGCATGGACACTGTTGCAGTGAGTGAGCAGAACAAAGAGAAGAAGAAAAACTGTTAATGAAATTTAGAAATCAATTTTCATTTAAATACAAGCTGTAGCACATGCATAACAGTTGTGGCAGTAGCTGAATTACATTTCTCACGGTGATTCTTTTGTTGCAGTTCAGGGGCGTAGCAGGAAAGAAGGCTAAAAACACCCCAAGTTAATTGACTACATTAGCAACAAAAGCTGGTTAGTCCAATTGAGTGCCCTTGTTAACCCACTTCATGCTATGTAAGATATTTTCTCTACTCTAAAGACCCATTTACTAACAGGCAGCGCCAGCAGTGACAACCGTAGTATAATATTTCTCTAAAATATTGAATGAACAGCACACTGTACACGGGGGGAATGGAATATGATATTGTGCGATCTCTGGATATACAAAGGGGGAGAAAAAATGTAATTGGACTTTATCAACAAGAGGTCAATATTCTCTCTCAACGAGGCTTTGCAGTTGCTAAGCAACAAGCATGCAGGAATCAATCCCATTTCTGCTTTTTAAAAGGGGTCGTGTTTGCAGTCAGCTCCCTTTGTGCAATCCCCTACGACCTGCAGCATCCATACCCAGAAGACTTCAAGGCTGAGAACACTGAAGGCTAAAATATCTGGCAGCATCAAACCTGTCAGAATACATGCATTTTTATCCACACTGCTTTGGGAGACACAGTGGAAAGGCAGAAGAATGCAGTAAAACACTGATCTACAGTTAAAACAATTAACCGAAGTTGAGCTCAATGAAAAAAAACCCAAACAAAATCCTACCAAACAGTGAAGCTGCTAAGTACATGGGTCTAAAGCACCTTGCTGGATGAATGGACTGATGATTATGATGTTCAGATGAAGCAGTAACAGCGAGGTAGCAGCACACAGGCACCGTTTTGACAATGGACACGCACTTTCTGCTAAAATAGCTTTCAGGTTTGACAACATGGGCAAAACCAAAAGAACTAATGCAATTTAAAGCTTATGTCACAGTTGGCAAAAGTACCCATCTAAATTTATTAAAAATGTTCATGAATCAAATCAAGTCTGACTCACTGACAAGTTAACTGATCAGTCGATTGATAGATTCATTGGTTGATTGTCTAAGTGGTATAACTGTTTTGCTTCAAACCGTGAAACCCGATGGCACTTACAACACCTGCTATTTTTATAGAAGTCCAAGGTTCCCTTATTTTAATGTCACTACGTAGACAATCTTATTTCCTGTACACAATGACAAGGAGGCTAAATGCCATTTCCAAGAGGACGCTACTTTATCAACTTGACCTGAGTGGTAATTGATGTCGGCACCTCCACGCCCTGCTGGGGAGACTATCGATCGCCGGCTGTGGAATGTTCTCTCCAAAGACTTTAAAACTAAACAGCAACCTCTCCGCTGAGATCTGGGAAGGGGAGGCTGACGTTTTGGGTACAAGATGGAGGACAAAGCTCAGTAAAACAGCTTTCTCATCTGTCTAAGGGGAAGGTGTCCAATCGATACTTCATTTAAATGTATAGCCTAGCATTTTAACACTGATGTGCATTCAGAAAATATGAAAAAGAGCAACGATCATTTCAAGAATATTCTCCTTTCATGCTATTGTAGCATTACAAACAACCACTAAACCTCTCAGTGATCTGCTACAAAAAAAAAGAAATTATCAAATGAATTGGTATAGTTAAATCAGCTACGATTGTGTGCAAAGTGAAACGTTCATTTAGTATTTGGTGTACAGCCTAACCTTTTTCTCGTTATCTTGGTGGGAAAATGCTGACTGACCATATCAAACTGCATAATGTCAACCTTGCTGGGTTCAAGAGTCAAACTCTGAAGGATTTGCCAATCCTAGGATTAGACCGCTGCATGAAAGTCCGGAGCCCTTCCAAGTGAGCTAAAGCACCAGTGCTGCTGCCTCAGAAACTTAATGGTGTTACTAACACAATGATTTATACGAGTTTTGGATCGCAGCCAAGTCAGAAATTTTCCTGAAATGGCCATTTAAGAAGCACAAATACAACAACTAGCGTGGGGGAACAAACAAACATACGAGTGATGTGTGCTAATTTTTTAAAGGATGAAGGATTATCTAAATAAACTTTGATGATGAATAATTCTCAGTATTTTTTTGAAAACACACAGAAGCTATTTCCAACAAATTGCTAGTTAAACACAAAGGCTGTTATTTTTTTTAAATTGCAGATTAATGCCCATGAATGGACTCACCTGTCAAAGAAAACTCACTGAAAATGGTGGGACAAAGGACAATTACGGGGATATGTATTTTTCTGCATTAACAGCACAATGACTAAAAATGACAAAAATCCAATTGTATTTTTTTGTCTCACCAATGTAGAAAGGCACACTGTTTAACAACTGAGTAAACTCAGGTGTGAGATTTTCTCAGAGGTCCTTACACATAAAATGTCGAAAACTGAATGTAACAAGGGTATAATGAAACATTTAAGTTCAAGTCAAGTCCAGCAGCTGATTATGTGTGCTGGCCTGGTTGTATGATCTTGCAAAAGCTTTAGTAGACAGTTCTGGGTATTCAGCAAGTTTGGGGTGCTTTGTAATTTCATCCAATGCCTGTTCTAGGAAATTGGACGTTAGCCTGTGTGCGGGTAAGGATAGCCCAAGGGTTAGATATGCAAACATAAGAATGGAACTACAGCTGAGAGCAAGGCATCTCCCAGATGCAGGGCTGATAGTGGAAAAAAATCCTGGGCCTGAACCCCTGGGGGAACGGAGTGCCCTGTTTTCAACATATAATATATATACATTATTTGAAAATAACCCTATTAACTATCTTGTAACTATCTATTGCCACATTGCTCCCATTCTCCTCTATCCAAGCCCAGCGCCATTTATTCTTAACGCCCTTATTGACATCTTTGCTGTCTTCCCCGGGCTTCATGAACCTGCGCTCCATCCTGTGGGTTGCAGTGCGTCTCTGTAGGCTAACGAGGCTCACTTTCGACAGCACATGGAGCGACTGATTGTCAACACCCAAGTCCTGCCCCCACCCTACTTCTGACTGGCTAGTAGGCCTATTGTTAGTGTGGTTGAGAACGAAAGCTGCACTTCTATTGGATCCAGAGAAATTTCTGTTAGATAAATCTGGGCGAACCCCTTTTTTTCCACAGTCAAATGTGTTGTTTCAGATCTATTTTCTTATTTCTGACTAAAAAAAGTACATAATGAGTTGTATCTATGACTGTAAAACCCAGAATCAGGAGCTTACAAGGAACACATGAAGGCAGCGAGACTCTTCCATCAGATCACTGCAGTGCCATAACTCTATGAGTGCAGAAAATCTAGGCGATAATGAGGAAAATACTGGTCTTTTGGACCCACAGTGCAATAATTTTGCTTCAGAACTCTTAGAATATGTTGCATGAGCTATTTGATTACTTTTATGGTAATTTTTTGATATTTTAGAACTCCAAAGAGCCGGCTCCTGACTCTTCCAGTTTTTCTTTTGAGACGACTGATACAGAGCAGCACTAGCAAACTTGCTGTGTGTTAAGTGAATATACAAACTTCCATGGTGCTTTGTGTGACATGAGGGTGAGTAGATAATTTTCATTTCTGGGTGAACTGTTCTTTAATGTATGCAAACCTTTCTTCATCTGTAACTATACTATTAAAGTAAACATGTTCTTAGTCAATTTGCCTTGTTCAATAAAGGTTACATCCATAAATCAAGCATCATTCATGTTACAATTTCATTGTATGCAATGACGATAAAGGAATTCTTCTATTCTATTCTTAATATTCAAACAGAATTCATACATTCCATCAAGTCTTCAGCTCGAACAATGTATTTATGTACTAATAGTGAACATGCACGCATGCTGGCGCTCACAAAGCCCCTGCCAATGATTCACCGTGTGCCTCACCCCTGCCCTCAGGGGATCTACAACTCCAAGTTAACATGCAAATAACCCTGAGTTCCCTGGATTGACAGCTGAAGGAAGTGCAGCGTAGTTGTGAATGGTAGACAAGTGCAGATAGGTGGCACTTCATTGAGGGCTAGATTGGGCATGGACTAACTGTACCCTGGGGAGAGCAATCAGCCTTCCAGCACCACAGGCTAGCCTGACAGGAGCTGTGGAGTCGACATTTGTCGTCTGATTGAGCAGAAATGTGTTCAGTGTCTGAACTCTCAGGAGGTGGCTAAGAGTGAAAAGTCAGGATAAATATTTAGCAGAGCACAGTGTCTACACCATCATGATGGTCAATAAAAAACACCCACCTTAACAAGTCATTAAATGTAGAATGGAGTATCATGATCTTATTTTTCTTGTATTTCCTAAACAAATCTTGAAATACAACATATCACTACACTACTATTGAGGTGGCATATTTGATTCAAGAAAAGCCTTGACACAATTAGTCTGCGGAGCAATATGACGTCTGTGCTGGATTAAATCACTTAAAATGGACAATGCTTTCCCACATAATGAACTAGTATGGTGTATAGTATGCAAAGCCCTTTGAGACATACTTGCAGAGGTGGAAAGAGTATTAAAATACACAACTCAAATAGCAGTAGTGTTTCCTTCCTAAAATATTACTACAATAAAATAAGCTTAAATGTACTTTTTACTTACAATAAAAGTAAAAAGAAGCTAACTTCAAATGTGCTCAGTAAAATGTAGTTTTTTAGAAAGATAACACTGTTACATTGTTTCCATTCATTTCTTAATGGATGCCAGACCAAAGTTAAAACTAGTTTATTTTAATAGAAATTAATTAATTAATTGATTGATTAATTAATTAAATTATCAATAAAAAAATTACACAATAAAATGCGAAGTACAGCCTGTTACCATAACTGATGGCACAATTGGAGAAATTTCCGATTGCAGTTTCTGAGGCCTATGGAAAAACCCAAAAAATTGTACTTTGTATTGGATGTCATATAAAATATAGTAAAGTGCCATTACTAGTGTTATTAGTATTATTAATATTACTATTATTCGCATTTATCCCAAAAGGTAGTGTGTGACAATTGACAGGGCTATCTTTTGAAAACTGTCTCCTTTAGTCTCCAAAAACAGATAAACGTGACAACTAAAATCACTAAAATACTGAATTATCCTTTTTGACTACAGAGTGATGAATAAAGTATTTTAGAATGACACCCCTTCACATGCATCTAAATATACTACTGTATATTTCATTTAAGGATGCAAGTAGAGAGACTGCACATGATCAAACCCCATCAGAGGAAAGGCAAAACGTGAGGAAGATGTTAATTAGATGTGTCTTTACATAGGGATCTAACAGCAAATCTCTCCCTCTGAAATACACTAATAATAGGATTACACAGTATGATTATGACAACACAGATTACAATCAAACTTGTGTCATGTAAAATGCTACTGATCTCAATCTCTGCCGAAGGAGCTTGGTGCTGGGAGAAAGGGGGAGATGAAATGTGAGTGCCCTGTTTGATTCTCTGCTTCTGACTGAGATATGTGACAGGAGTTTCCTCATTACATGAAGATAATTTTGTTTCTCTGTTGCAGACACATTATCTTGTCTTTACCCACCGCATAGCCATGCTTTATCAATCAATGTGTGTGATTTCCTGAGTAGAGATACTGATAATAAAATGCTTGCGAGGACCATTCAGCACTATGGTTGCTGAAATTAACTGCAACAGCCGACGCTTGCCGGATCCCCTCCTTAGAAATGTGTGATTACTTTTTACAAACAAAACAATGTACATTTCTGCATTTTAACATTACATTACCTACATTACATGAGCCTAGTTATATTTAATACTATTATCAGTTTTATCATTGATGATAATATTAACAATAAAATCCTCACAAATATGATCAATAATAGTAATAGAAACAAATGTACAAACCTCTGAAATAAACAACTTTCTATGAGGATACGGCTCATCACTGAGGTATCTGCATGCTTGGCTGGGAGAATACACACCGGCAACAAAAGGATTTTTTTACAACTCTTTCAATGCTAATGGGTAAAGAAAAGTCATGGAAGATGGATGCAGCTGATTCTTGGAAACTACGTGAAAATGCTTTCTAAATGTCACTAAAACTGACAAACTGTAGGCACCCCTATCTAATGCCAGCCATTTACACTGAGACAGAAGGCTAGATGTACTCCTGGGTGAAAGCAATCTCAATCAAAGTCACATTTGCTAAGAGAGGTCAAAGGCATTTTCCTTAACTACTTTTTTTTGTTGCATGTTCTGGTCAAAACAGACCGTATTACACAAATCATACCCATCTGATCTAAAACTGAATACTGGAATGTTGCAGTGGGAAGCTTTGGGAAAAGGTCCAGCTCGTCAAGAGTCATGGATTTACTGCCAGAATCTTGGAGACGAGAAAGGCACCTTAGTTCAATGCATATTTATATAATAATATTTTCTATCTGGTAGTGTGTTTATCATTATCTTGAAGTTAAGATTATGTTTTTCTTCATCTGACTACAAATTATTAGCTTTAAGCCACTGCAGAATGCTGCTGCTATCTTATCTTATTTTTGATGAAATGAAGACAAGATAGCAAAAAAAAATAAAAATAAAAATAAAATGTTTCATCTGTGTAGTTTATAGGTTCTTAAACATTTGTAACCTGGTTTTTATAGCTTAAGGCAATGTTATATTTGTGAAGCAATGTAAAGTTTGTGAAGTGTCTGAATATGCTGTCACTAATGGGGGGCTCCACTGTTAATTCTGAAAAAAGTCAGTCAGTAAGTCATGATGCATTCCATTTGAACTGGCAAGTAAGAATTTCCCACTACCCAGTCGGAAATTTCAACTGGGATGCCCCTGCAGTCAGATTTCCAACTCAGAAAGTGGGAAGAACCTCACCAACCCCGACCTCAAATCCAAAGTGGACTTCTGTCTTATTTCTGTCTCATTAAATCAGTCGTACACACAGAACTATCCAACTTCCATCTGTGGACATGCTGCTACAGGGTTTGTATGTGCAATATCCCACAGAATACGTTGCTATCAACTGGTGTTGCTCAAAATGGCTAAACTGGCTAGAACTGGTTTTCTGGTCTGTTGTACCAGAATGCGGTCAACTTGGGCGTGACATCATTACCTCCTCCGACTTATGAGGTACATGGAGTGCAGCTTCGCTAAGGCAGTAAGTCAGTTAGTGTCATACCAGTTAGAAGGCATGCTTCCTTGCAAACAGTTATCAGTTACTTATCAATGCCACAATTTGGGAGAGGAGGTGCTTTTAAAAGATGTGCCTTATTTGCAACAGATGTGTTCATGTTATGGTTTGAATGCAAGTCAGGACCTTTGTCATTTTGCATCTCCTCACTGAGCTTTCCCATCTGTTTCCACTGTGTGCTGTCTAATAGAGCAGAAGTGTCATAAAAAACACACTTTTTAAAAAGAGGTCTCTATCTGCCAGCAAGCCTCACTCATTTAAATATATTAGTGTATTCATGAGAAAATAAGGGTCGCGACTGGGGCATTAGAGCTCCACTCAAAGCCGTTTGCTTGGCATTCAAGGCATACAAACTACAAAGGCTTCTGCTCCTTCCCTCAGCCTCTCATTTGCGCCCTACCAAACAAA
>OMLB01063211.1:11306-21657 GCA_900302555.1 Myripristis jacobus | reverse complement strand
TTTCAGTGAGTGAGGTCAAATTTAGAGTTTCATTGCTTACTCCATCTGACAGCTACTTTGTGGCTCAAAAGTTCGACTGTGTCTTTGCCAGAAACAATGACACAGTGTGCCCTCTCTAGGCAAAAGCAGAGTTTTCATACTGAAGGCCTGGTTTCTCTTATTGAGCTTCAAATGATAACATGGGATCTTGTAGCAAACAAAGTCTTTGCTTTATTTCTTGAAAAAGTTAATAAACTACCCCACTTATTTTAAACCTGGGCCTTAAATTCCAACTTTTTGCAAATATTATCATTGATTATGTTTAAAATTTGTGCACACATTTCAATGTAGGGCTTTTCATACCACTGTTCACAAAAACGGACCAAAAAGCAATAAAAACATGGCCTTTCAACAACACATGAACATGAACAATAAATGTAACAACATTTCAAATATAATTGTTAACTTGGTTCCTTTTGGCACTGTTTACACATGAGGACAGCATTTTAATGCTAAATGTGCCCCCCAAAACAGTTTTTTTTTTTTTATGTCATTTTACTCAAGAGCAAACTCATGCCAGTGTCAAGTTTGCAGTCATAAAGAATCTTCATGAATCTTCAATCTTCATGATCGCAAAAACTAGGAAAATATGTTTTTTGGGTTTAAGATAACCACAATAACCAGAATTACAGGACGCCTCGGTGGCTTGCCTAATCAAGTGCATGCCATGTAATACAAACACTAAACACTAGAGCCATTCCAAGAACCACTTTAGGTAGTGCTTGATTCCAACTTTGAAAAAAAAAAAATGGTATCATGTAAGAAGTGTTTTTTAAAAAAAAAAACTGTGGTCTGAAAGGTTCTTTGTAGAATCAGAAATGGTTCTCCTAAAGGACGACTATACATAACTAATGACGGTTGACACCCTTATTTTTTATTTTTGAAATGTGAATTAACATCTATTTCCATGTACCATTTCTCTTTTCTGTTCTTCTAAGAACCATTGCTGGCTGGTTTTTTAATGGCTTTTTGAGGCACATTTGAACCATTAGAAAATGGTTCTTTGAAGACCCATTTCTGAAAGGCTCTTTGCAAAACCAGAAAGGATTCTGCAATGGCAGCACTCCCAAGAACCATTTTCAGTTCCAACAGGCACCTATATTTTTTCTGTGATGTTCATTCTTTATGCAGCTTTGATTGTATTGTGAATTCACATGTGTTGAATGTTGGTTTACTAACTTTTTTGTTAGTCACTGTGCTGCTTTGTCAGCCAATTCTCACTTAGATGGAAAAAAAAAAAATCAATAACTTCAGTGGGATTTGGTCTATGACATAAAACCTCTGTTAAGTAGAAAGTCAGCACTGTGTGCTAAGTAATTTGGTATTTAAGTTTGTGAGATGTACAGTACAATCCATAATGAATGAAACAACTGCTATCACTGAGTGGTTACCAATATCTTTGTCTTGTTTGAAACAAACCTAAAACTGATTTGGTGTGTATTCTCTATACTCTATATTCTGTAAGTATGAGGCAGCACAACTTACATGTCATATTCTTAGGAATTCATAATCACTTTTCTACTAGAGTGGGAATCAACAACCTTCCCAAAGTTCCATCTTATATTCCATCTCTATAACGCTCACAAAGATGATAAAAAGAAACAATACAGAGGTTTCTCATTATATCTGAAAGCATCACACTCCCCTCTCCATAAGCCAGTTCATCCTCCCACTCCGTTCTGTCTCTCACTCTTTTGCTGTGTCTTTCTCCCTTTCCATGGTAGATGATTCAAAAGAAAAGGGTTTTTGCATTCCAATAATGAGATATCGATCCAGGCTTTAAATCCACCTGTCCACTGGCGTGATTATTGGAGCAGGGGTGCAGAAGCCGCGGAGGTTTCATAAATGCATGTAATGTGTCTTTATGACTCTTTAAGGTCACGTCTCCGCTGTGCTGTGCTCCAGCGACCGCTGATTGATTGGGCTGGCAGCCCAGCCAGGCAATAGAGTAGACGGACGTGCTGCTCTGTGTAACGCTACGCCGTGTTGTGCTGTGAGTGTTAAAATTTTCACAGTCCTGAAAGCATTGAAATGAGCTCTAACTGAGCTGTAAGGACCAGATTGCACATCAAGAGATATACTGGGTTTTACAAAAAATCTTCTCTTGTGAAAAAAATATGTTATTGTACTGTTGCACTTTGTACTGTCCATCTGCTTGCTGAAACTCTGGACTTTGTTGTGGCTTGTAAATATTACATTAGGATTATATTTTATCCATAATGCAGGAGTTGCTCCAAACTGTGTAGTTCTGAACAAAGATCCCCATGGCACACTGAGGCAAAGCCCATAGTTATCAACTAGGTACCGTCTTAATGTACTTAATGTTACCGTCCAGTGTATGTAGTATGTAGTGTATGTGGTGCGATAGCTTGACTCCACTGAAAATTTATGGACAACACAGTGTGTCATTGTGAGCTTACTGTACAAAAGATACAATGTTGCAGTACCAATTCAAAAGGTAAAGTTTGTTTTAATTCCACCCCCAGGTTTCTTTGGGTTCCATGCTGTAGTAGCCCAAGGGTGCATGTCTTGTGAAATTGGGAGATTGTGGGGGTGTTAGACCTCAAGTAGTACGTAATCCCCAAATCAAACTCACCATCAAGCATGTGAGCCTGCACAACACCACTTCAAGAAAAACAGCATAACTACAAAAAGCAGTTAATTGTGTCTTATTCAGTATTTTCAGATAGAAAATTCTTAATATGCCAGCAGCTTCACCTGAGCATGAGATTCATGAGCTGAAGGCCCTCCCCCCTGAGGAAGCGGTCCCGATTGGCTGGCAGCATGAGGCAGGAACACAAACTGTCAAACAGGTTCTCCATCATCTCCTGCTCCTCAGCTGTGGCTGGGTTGTGACGTTTAAACACCTGAAAGTGAACAGCAGGACAAAGGGGTGTTGAGAAAGGTTGCTGTTTTCATGAGAATGGAATCTTCTGCTGCTCAGCTACAGCTGATGGAGTACATTACTTGAATAGCTTGAGGATGTGAATACGACACGCCATTTTCACGATTTAGTGCCAACCATACCAGACCAAAATTAAGGAAAAACAGAGAAAAAGATTGTGAAATTTGCACCAGCCAACAAATGGGAATCAAAAGATTCTTATAGATACTTCGCCATCAACTGCTGTTTGGAGATCCTGTCCTGTAATTAAAAGATAATTTTGTCTTATAAAACCTGGAAATTGGCTGATGTAATTTGTGACACACCAGCCACTGTGCCTAATGGACAAAAAGGTAGTCTCTTGCCCTGTCTAGAGCCAGATTTCCCTTTATGACAAGTTTAAAGTATCTGTCATATAAGCTCCAAAGTTAATTGCTGCAATGTTACTCTGCCATTGATGGGAACTGTTTTCAATACACAATGAGGGAGAAGAAGAAACGCAGAAGACAAGTGCAGATATGAGACTGGTCCAATGTGAATACATGAATAAGATTAACCATGTTAAAGATAACAATAAGGTGCACTGTTTGGTTGGTGCAACACCTGAAATACTAATTTCATTGCTCCAATAGACATGGTATGAACAAATACTAGACACTAGTGTTTCCCCAAAATTTCTCTCAATCCTGTAAGTTTTTGTTACAGCTGTACTCTTGCACATCTAATCCAGTTAAGGGCTAGATGCTTTCATGCCTGCCTTCTTCAGGTAGATCTCATTCTTAATGGGATTGGGTATGCAATATTATTTCCCTCTTTACCATTCCGATGGCTTGCTGGTGGGCCCGGCCAATTTACTGTCTTTCGGAGGCTATACAGAGCTCAGTTTTAAAGCTAGAGTGACGATGCTGGTATCATGTGAAAGTAGACAACCTAAGCAATCAATTGATGTCAAGTATGCAATGCTGGGTTGGCCAGCGGGCTAAATACTGCTGCAAAGTTTGGCTAAATTTTGGCAAATGATAAACTAACATAGCTATTTTCAAAGGGAACCCTTGACCTTTGGCCTCAAGATATTGGAACAAAAATGGGTTCTGTAAGCACCAACAGGTCTCCCCTTTTGCGGACATGCCTATCTTGTACTAATCCCATGCAGTTTGGTGCACAAAGAATGTGGGTCTTTGCATGCAGTGCAAATGTGTTATTTTCACCTATTGTAAAATGGTGTATTTGTGCATACTGGGGCCTTGGAATTGCATTAACTGGTCATAGTAACCATTTCAATGTAATGAGACCATTTTTTGAAACGGGATGTCACTGTATAAAATGACCTATTGGGACCTCTCGTTACAGCCTTATGAAACTTCACAACCACAAACTAGAGAAGATTCAGAGGATGCCTGGTTTTCTAGAGTGAAGGGGGAGTTTCTGAGCAATTTCCAGAAGTGCTTGCCATCGAATCACCGAAAAATGCATTTCTTACAGAAATCTCCAGTGTCAAAAGTTTTTGACACCAAATCAAGGTCTCCTCCAGGTCTTGCTGTCCTAATGTAGTATTTTCAAGGAATTTTTTACCATTTATACTAATTCTCAAGTCATCAAAAATTGTTCAATTTTGAACCAAATCTGTGTAACAAATGGTATCAACCCATTAATTGCTGCAACAACTTCTGACACATAATTGAGCATGGGAATGGCCATCATATGCTTCTATCATAATGGTGTAACTATAGGCACCTAACCAAAACACAATGTTTATTGCAGAATTATGACTATAATAACTTGACACACAGAGCTGAGCTACACCTCAAATTAATCTCCAGGTTCCCTGCTTTCAGATGATGTATACCACTTCTATGTGGTATCTACTGTTTACCTTTTATTTCCCCCTGAAGATCCCATGTCCCCTCACTAAAAGGGGTCTGAGAAAGGGCCATAATGGTAAGAGGTTAACCTGGGACTTGCCAGAAAGTGTCACGTTCAAGGACTTGTTTCCTTTTCCACTTCATGGAGAACCAACTATGAAGGGTAGGAGGTGCCCCATCAAAGATCTTCGTCTTAATCACGGCATTCACAGTATTTTACTCTCTTACACCCGTTACTGCAATTTGCAGTTTGCCATGTCTGGCCTTTTATTTTTGCAGTCCACTGGCTACTTTGTGCTAGCGTATCTTCACCTAAGTGTTGCCAAGTTACCGCTTGGACTACTTAAGACAACAGCCCCACTAGCTCCTCCTAAAGGTTAATACAACTCAGACTTTAGCATTACCTCCAAAGCAGGGACTAAACATCATTACAGGAACTTTACTTGCAACCATCAATGGAAACGCTTTTGGAGCCCGTGAAATATGCCTCACAGTACACCTCACCTTGGTAAGTTCTTGTAGTTGGAAAGGGCCAGTAGATTTAGACCAAAAAAGGGTTACACTCAAGGACACTTAAGGAATGGGTTGACAAAGACACAGATCAGCTGTCCATAAGTATATGGAGTGTGTTTAACAACTTTGTGTTACATTTTTTGTACGAAATGCCTGATAAAGAAAAAGGTAGAACAAAATAAAGTTTTTGCCTTATTATGCTAATAATTATTCATCCTACCATGGGAATGGAAATACATCCATAGTTACCTCTTAAAACTAGCCATAGGGGTTTCTACAGTGGCCATGACTGTATATTACTTAGATTAAACTTGAGTAAATGGTTGTGAAAATGTTCTTTTTGGACAATCTGCTAAGCTTCACAACTATGAGGAAGGCTCAAATAGATGAGGTGAATTAAAGACGTAGGAACAGTACATCAGTCTAAAAATAGAGTGTAAAAGTAAAATCACATGAGGACTTACGGAGAGTTGCTGCAGTAACACATCAATGCCATCCATCTCTCCCAAAAGTTCTCTGGTGTCTGGGGAAGAGAGAGAGAAAAATAAAGAGGGAGGCAGACAGAGAGATAAAAAGGGAATGATGACACAACGGAGAGATTAGATTGAGACAGTCACAAAAAAAAGGAGGCATACAGGGAGCGGGAGTGGGACAGAAACAGAGTTGACATGGAGAGAAAAAGGTTAAGTGGCGAGATGAGGGAAAGCAAGAGAGAAAAAAGACAGAGGGAGGGGGAGGATAGAAATGAGCCGTGTGATGAGCATAAAACTGACAAACACAGCGGTTAAGGCCAACCTCTGGAGAGGCAGAATGAGAGGGAAAATGAGGACACTCCAAAAAAAATGTGCATCTTCACAAGTTATTTCATCTAGAATTGAGTGTTAAAATTGTATTTCTCGCAAAGCTGCAGTAAGCAATTTCGCATGTCAGCATCCCTAAATGTCGAGAGGTAACTGAAAACACCCAGGAAGCACACCGCATATGCAGTCATGTTTACCATCCTGGCCAGTGTGCAACAGCTTTATATGATCACTTTGCTGAGTCCAGTTTTCTCTGGATGGGCCGCTTGCTTGCTGCTGCATAGCAGACAGTTTTATAATATTTTATCTCAAGTTCTAGTTTGTCACCTCCTCTGGGCTGAGAAGAATCCATGTCCGATAGCACAATTCAATTTGGTAAAAAACGTGACAGCTCTTCAGCATTTCCTTCTTTCCTGTTGCAGGTTCATTTTGTGATTTAGTATGATCAGTATTTTTGAATAAAACTCTTTTGTAGTGCAGCATTAATATTAATGGAAAAATTTGCCACGGGGTGGAAGAGTTTTACTCATTCCAAGTGCAAATATACACCATTTCAGGTTTCAAGAGTTAAGACACATGTTCTGTTGATATAGGCCTATGGTATAAACAAGAAAAGATACCTATGGGCAATAGCTTTGTTTGGGTGCATTACCATTAGCCACACAGGTCGGTAGATTTAATGCCACTCCTGAGGACAAATTTTGTGTGCTGTGTGAAACTGAGAACAAGGTACATTTCATGTTTTATTGTCCCGTTTATGATGACTTATGAACTGTATTTTATAATAAAAATGTCCTCCATATCTATTGATTTCATTTGATTATAAAAACCTTGAGTTGTGTTTCAGGAAAGGAACCGTTATTTGCAGCAGATTTATTGGCCAAGCTTGGGAAAGGAGGCAAAGTGTTTTGTTTAAGGCTGAGTTTGTGCAATAATCTGTTATTTTGTTAGGTTTTGTTTCACCATTCCAACCACCTATTTGGTGTCTTCGAAGCCCATGTGGGTGGACCACTTTTGTGCGCATAACACACAATATTGAAAAAAAAAAAGAATCAACCAATCATTTTCTATACAGTACTGTAGAGAGCCGCCTGTATTACTGTTAAGATATTGAGTCTTCATTGTAGGAAATTCCTACAACAAACAAAAATGCATTCAAAATAAGTGCAGTAATCACATTGGCAGTATTTTTAGTTGAAGATATTAAGAATAAATATAAAACTAAACTACTTGTTGGGGTGGATTTTTTTTCCTGCGGTGGAAAGGTGGGGTGGAAGAGGATTAATGGAGGCAGCGCTGGTTAGGAGGAGGAGAAAGAGAAGAAAATGAGATGAGACTCTTGTTGAATATCAATATTACTCTCACCATTAATGAAAAGCAGTCAAAGGACCTGTCAGTCCTGTGGCTATGTGAGGCCTTGCAGGGGTTTAGTTAGGGGGAGGAAGGAAAGGAGGAAGGGTGAGGGTGAAAAGGAGGGAGAGAAGGGAGAGAGAGGGATGGAGGAAGGAAAAACAGAGAGGGAGGAAAACAGTAGGGGAGGTAGGGTAAGGAGGTAAAGAGAGGGATGAGGAGAAGATAGAAAGTGGCAATGAAGAAAGGTGGGAAGAATGTAGGGAGGGCAAAAGAATACACCAAAAGAGAGGAAAGAGGAAAGAAGAGAGAAAACAGAGTGGCCAAGGAACCAGGTGAAGTGAGAGAAGGAGTGAATATGAGAGAGAAGGAGACAATGAAAGACGAAAGGGGAGGGGCAGAGGACAGAGGAATTAAGAGAGTAAGAGGAGGTGAAGGAAAGAGAGAGGGAGGTAGGCACATGAGAAAGGCTGAAGGGAAGGAAGGAAGCAAAGGACAGGCAGAGAAGGAGAAAGTGATGAAATGAATTAGAGGCATCAAGAGAAGGAGAGAAGAGGAGAGACGGCACAGTGGAGGCTTGGCGGTCTATTTGAGAAGGCTGGGGGAAATGTGGAAGATAAACTAATATAATTTAGAACTGACAAAACAATTTATTGAAGCATCTGCTGCACACTTACTGTCATTGTTTTGCAGCAAGATGGCCAGGATTTCACTGCAGTACAGCTTGTTAGCATCAAACGGCATCTTTGCCTAAGAGAGGGAGGGAAGTGAAATGAGAGAAAATTCCAATTACCGCTCATCCTGTGAAACGCCATTTAGTTTACTCCGGGGTACTGAAAGCCACAATGTATTCTACAACAACAACAACAAGAAAAAACTCGGCATGTTTTATCCATGAACAGAGATTCAGCCTCGCAGATGCTTTTAGTTCATATGTTAATGTGAGTGCCTTAACTGACTAAATGATAGCATGCAGGTTAAAATCCCATTAGGTGTTTTAGTATACAGCAGAAACTCAAAACAAAAAAATCAAACCTCTCCAGACCTTTGAATGAACCAGCGTTAGGAACAGGAAATGAGTGCCCACATTTTAATGCATATTTATTCAAAAGTCCTAACTGACCGTTTGGCATGCAACTAAAATCACTTTAGCTGAAAAATAAGCATCACAAGGGACATTTCCGAACACATTTGCAATCACTTATATTCATGATGGCCAACAGAAAAATTTAGTCATTATGGAAATCAGTGGTTTTATATGTAGCGACACTGCAGACATATCCATCTTGGCAAGTCAGTTAGTTAAAATCTTATCTTATGTGATCAAATTTTTATACTTCAAGAGTTTAGTACACAATATCACAATTCCACTTCCAGGAATGTGAGCAATTAAAGGAAAAGGAAAGTATAGGACATGGTCAGCCTGTTTCTCACCTTGATTCTTTTGAGCAGCCACTGCATGAGTCCCTGTTGTGCTGCCTCTGTGCACAGACCTGGCCTGAACTCTGCCATGTTCTCGATGATGGCTGATGGGAGACACACAGTATCGCTAATGTCGAGAATGTGATAGAAAAAATGTGGTAAGGAGTGTAACAGGCTGGCCTACTGGTAAAGAGAATTCCCAATACTACTGGTTCAGTGGCACACTAATATTATGACTGTGGATCAAGAACTTTAAAAAATGTATGCAGTATTTTCAAAACCACACCAACTGGCACTACAGCATTTACCAGTACAGTCATTTGTTCATTTCTCACACAGTATTCCACACAACACTAACAAGCTTTTTAGTGCTGTATTTGACTCAGAATTTATTCAGTCGAATCAGATTCAGTCGATCATTACATTTTTTTTTTTATTCATTTATAGTCTTTCTTGCAATCTTAAAATGCATTGGGGCAACTTTCAATGCTGATAGACCGTGCTAAAAATAATCAAAACAACTATAATCACAGATAATCAAATGCAACAGAGTCACAGAAACATATCTCAGCATTTAAAACGTAATTGCCAGCCAATTTGAGACACAGAATGAGACAGAATAATCAGACAGCACACCGGTATGTATGGTTAAATGAAGCGCTAATAACTAAGTTCTTTATTTTTTAACCATGGAAATGTAAACAATTACGTCATGAAATAGCTTCACCCTAAACTGACCTAAATGCATGGAATTTTTTCTTACAGCAACATACGGCGAGCATATTTTAAACACCAGCCGGACTACTTTATTACTATATAAATATTATAAGTAGCAGTGTGTGTGTGTGTGTGTATCTCTCACTTTGTCCTTGACCACACGTTGCTATTTGTTAATGTGTTCAGAGCAGTGGATCTTGGGAGCTTACAATAGGTGACTTGAATCAACTGACGTTAAAGGGGCAGCCCTTGAGATTTTGATGAAATTTCAAAATGCCATGTTAATAATTGGGCACTTTCCTAAATGGACAAGCAACATAAATAAATAAATCGCAACTGAATAGCTTAAAGAAAAAAGTGCTCTTATCAGAATTCAGGCCTCCATTCTGCATATCGGTGTATGTTCCTCAGTAAGCAGGATGTCAGCACTGTTTCAACTGGATGATATTCTTTCTTTTAACGCTGATATGCTATCTGTCTAATGCTAATATATATATTTATAGACACTATGCAAACATGCAATTTAGAGGGAGGAGAATGGCAAAATGACAGTCATCTTTTTTAAAGAGGGTTCGTCTGCGGGGCAAAGTCCCAGCTTGTTCTAATATTATCATTATAAAGCTGTCTCTGACACATGATATCTCTATCGGAGCAAACAGCAGCAGAAGGGGACAGAGAGGGAGAGGGAAGTGGGGGTGAATGGAGGGTATGATGGAGGGAAGGAGGAGGAGGGAAAACAGAGAGGGAAAGGGGGAAAGAGGGGG
>OMLB01063211.1:0-11286 GCA_900302555.1 Myripristis jacobus | reverse complement strand
TGAGAGAAGAGGAAGGAGGGAAAGCTAAGGGAATGAGAGCATAGCAGATATACGTGGTGGGTAGAATTGGGAAGGGGGCATGGGAAAGAAAACAAAAAAGAGCAAAATCAAGAGAGAGAGGGAATGAGGATGACAGAGAAACAGCAAGAGAAAGAAAGAGGGAGGCAGGAATGGATGGATGGAGAGGGAGAGGGCGCTTGGGGAGAGAGAAGAAGGGCCTTTATCAGTGATTCAAACAGAGCAGACAGACAGCATCCTGGAGGACAGCAGGCTCAGAGCAGAGAGCAGCCAAGGCAGACAAAAGGCTTATTCAAGCTTGGAGAGCTCCCTTGATAACACACACAAACAGAAGCGCACACACACAAACTTGAATAAAAGATGCACAAGCACTGCTCCCTCGATATCACACACACACACACAGAGCCAAATACACACACCTTAAAAAGCCCTCCCGACACTCAGCCTCAATCCGGCAACAAAAAAAATCATCTAAATAGACTCATTCAACACAATAAGAGCTTAGAGGCAGAAATGTCGGATTCATGTGAGGCTAAATAGGAGGACCAAGACTTCAGATAACCTACTATCTGCTGGCCTCTGCCCTTGTCCAAAGCATGACTCAATATTTCATACTATAGAATCTCCACCACAAACACTGACTGGGATCCTCTTTGACTGGCTTTGAGGAGGCCTAAGAGGACCGCAGTCTTCATATCTTCATATTAAAAAATGAATAAATAAATCAATTCAATAGGGAGACTGTTTAAAAAGTTGCTTCTCGTTTCCAAAACATTAAAATGAGACTTTGGAGGCTGCTTTTGGCTGTCACTGAAAATGTCTAGGATGCTTGGTAGCTTGGGGACATTGAGTTTAAGCTGAAAGTATACAAATATACAAATATAAATTGGTATAACACAGATAGAAGGGGGAATAAGAGGTCTATGTCCTGTGTGTTACATCAAAACAAAGTCTGTGGTGACTTTGTTCTCATTGAAGCAGGAAAAGCTCTAACCCTAGCACCTCATATCTCTTTAAGACCAAAACAGTTCTGCTTCTTGAACCGGTTCCATTTGAGATTCTTGAGATGAGGGTGCTAACTAGCAAACTGGCCCACATTTGCACAAGTTTGAAACCATTACCACAGAGGTGTTTTGCCGGGTCGCTGGCCACTGACTCAATGAAGCCCCAGTCTGCTGGTTTGCTTGTCTATGACCAAGCACGGTGCTGCAGAGTTCATAATATTCTCCCACATTATCACACTGGGTCCTTTCTGGAGTCTCTTTACAACTTCATTTTTTAACTTGTTGATAATTTCGTCCTGGGTTCTAACAAACCCGCCTTGCCAAATGTTCAGCAATTCAAGATACAATTTTCGTTTTCTAGTGCTCCCTTCCAGCTTGATGTCACGGTTCACTTCAGGTTTTACTATTTTTTTTTTTTAGTTCTAACTGGGAGCCGACTTTTCGGGTTCCAAAATTAGGTTTGCAAACTGGAACGGAACCAGTTGCATGTAAAGGCCTATTAGATACCAAAAACGTTATCCGCAAGAACTCATTACTCAACTCATTCATTCAATATTTACCTATTATTCAACTACTATTTTTTTACCAGGTCTGTTCATAAGTTATCCATGGAGAAGGAACAATGGCCTCTGCAGTAATTCTGTGTGTGCTTTATGGCAGTGTCTGAGAGCTGCAGGCAGACATGTTGCAAAATGCAGTCTCTGCACCCACAGGGTACAATCAGACACTAGACATTTGTCCTAGACGGTTTGAATATGAATGAACCCGGAGAGCTGTGCAACCAGTACAAGTCTGTCTCGCAGTCCAGTTCTTTACTGGTGTTATTGCTGACTGCTGAATAAATGTGTGTCGAAGCCTGTCCCTACATCCAGCTTGAGTAAGTGCTGAGAAGTACAGGAAGAATAGCCAAAGCCCCAACTGATAATAAATCTGAGGACTAGCCCAAAGACCTAAAATACACAGTAGTGTAGTCCCAATACCAAAGTTTCTACCTGAATTGAAAATGATTTCATTTATGCCTGTCTCATTTTCTCTGGATAAAAAGGTTTTATTCCCAAGGTCCTGAGGTGTACCTCCCCATCCCTCTGCTATTTTTAATTTATGATATCATAGGTCAAACAGACAACAAGATACCAAAACAATAATCATACAGAAATGTGAGCAAGCATCAGATGAGTTCACCCCAACAGTGGTTTGCACACAGTAACACAATGTAGCCTAGATGGTGAAAATGGCTTTTAAATATTTTCCCACTGTGCTGGACATTATGCATGGAGATCAACAGCTAATTTCATAAATATTTAATTCTGCACCAAAAAATAACTGTCTCAAATAAACTCAAGGCATTCTGGCTGCTCAGTGGTCTAACATACGTAACGTGTATACCGAAATCTAGTGCATCTACCACCCCCACACACTTTTCAACTCCAATCTTTCTTGTCCTTTTCTACTTTGAACTGTTATATGAAGGTGAAAACACAAAAAAGTGACTAATCTTTGCGATGATGCCTTATACCAGTGCAATACTTTGCAAAGTTACTTATGTTACCATATATAACCTGGTTGGCTGTGCAGCAACTTTTGCACAAGGATATGTATAAGTCAGAGCGGTGTCTGTCTGTCTTTATAAGCAAAACAACTCCATATTTCACTTCCAGCAACAGTTTGTCAACCAGTTTAGGTGGACTGGGATTCAGTTCATGATATGATGGACTGTTTGACACGGTTGCCAAGTTTTCAGCTGTTTGACTCATTTGAATTTTGCGCTGACTACTGCAGTCCACTGTCCTGAACCAGACTGCACCTCTGTCCATTCCAATCCCACTTCCTCTTGTGACTGTTCAAATCCAATCCAGTCCAGCTTTATCAACTGCAAATACTCTGGTCACCCTCACAGCGTCTGGCTGAAAACTCAGCACAGCCAGTGCATTGTCAGTGAGAGGAATACTGGCGGTAATGAGGTACCGCAGGTACAGGACATTGGAACCCAGCTATGCGGCTAAAAAACTCTTGGATCCATAACAAGTACAAAATTTCATATAAGACAATATTTTTAATAACTTTAAGGCTTTGAAAAGCAATCGCCATGTCTCAACGCTTCCCCATTTACTACCATTGGAAGCTTTTCCACCCAAATCTTATCGTTATATTTTGCAATAATGTGATGATGTTTGGAAAGGAACTGACACATAAAATGAAGACGTCCATATGAGTGACATGGTGATTTCAAAGAAACACATACTTGTTTTGGAACTCAACAAACATAACTTTGTTAATTTAACTAGTTTGGATAAAGGCCGACAGGGATGTGTGCTAATCCACTGTGAGTTTCACTCTGAGTTTTACTGTCCTGCAAAGTTCAGTTAAAACTGAACCTATGGGAGGATAAGTAGAAGCTGGCTGAATTTTCAATTTAGGAGTAAACTACTCATCCAGGTTTCAATTTGTCACTTTTTGTAGGCCAAGAGGATTTCTTTTATTTGAGCAATTAACTGAACAAAAAAATGAGAACGGTGCCTACATTTCTGATATCCGCTTAAGTCACATGCAGTGACTTAAGATTGGAATATGAGGTATTTTAAAGTTTTTAAAGCCTAAACAAGTAGTTTCTTCCCTTTAAATTGACTGCCATTTGCTTTGATCACACTTAAGCACCATTTTCACTTGGTCACTACTTCACTTGCACCAGCTCTCTGAATTGGATGTTGTGTACATCTTCTTACCCAGTGTGTTGTAGACACCATCAGCCTCCTCTTTCACCTGTTCGTCCAGACGCTCCATATTCTGTACCAGCAAGGCCACCACCTGACCCTCCAACTACAGACACAGAAGAAGTCAAGTGGAAAATATAGGTCAGTCAGATGTGCGACACTTCGACCCTTTGTGATTGAGAACAACATCATGAACAAATTCCCCTAAAATTCTGGATATAGAGGACATCTTGAATATATAGTGGTGGAAAAAAGTTTTCGGACACCCTTAAAATTTTACACAATCTCAAATATTATCATGAAATATTTGTGGCAAAATCTTTTTTGTGATTCAAAAGGTGTGGCTGCATTAGACAGATACAAACAAATACAAATTATATTTTTTTGTTTATTGTTTACAAGAAAAACTAACAAAACTAAATTCTTGACAGTTTAATCTTTATCTTCAGGCGTGTTTCCTGCATTAGGTTCCTTGTTTTAGCCATTTTTGTGTCTGAAGAACTTTCAAATGTGCTGGCAACAAAAATTGTGTCTTTTAATAAAAAGAACCACCTTCATCACTGGTACCAAAATGACCCAATACTCAAAATTTCTTATGAATTTTTATGGAAACAAGTTTTTAATAACTTTTTTAGGATTTGTTTAGTATTTTGGCTGTGACTGTACTAAAAGCAATTGCACTTGAAGAGACCTAAGAGTGATTCTTAATGCAATATTTCACAAATGCATGGGGTGTCCAAAAACTTTTTCCCACTAATGTATAACATCTTTTTAACAAATTAAAAGCTTTGGAAAAAGTAATTTCCATGTCTAAACTCTTCAACATTTTCCACCACTGGAAGCCTTTCCACCCAAGTCTTAACTTTATATTTTGCAACATGATGTGATGTTTGGAAAAGAATCAACGACGACTTGAAGAGGAACAGGTGAATGACATGGTGATTTCAAAGAATACACATCAAGATGCCCCTGAACATATCCTCAATTCATGTATTGTGGGGTCACTGCTTGTTTCAGGTCTTGAAACATCCGATATCTTCTCCTAAGGGATCATGCCCATGAATTGCCTCTCTGAATCCATGAATGTGTACTTCAAAAAAAGAAACTTGGTTTTTGTCTGAGATTCTCAAACATGTCCATATGTTCATCAGTCAAACTGAAAGTGGAGACCAACACCCCAACAGAGTTAGTGGGGTGCTGAGTGCCTGGATAAAAGTACTATTAGAGATGAAAGAAGACGGACAGTCGACACAGATTTATGAGCCTCAAGAGACCATCATGGATCACTTTGATTCATCTTATCAAGGCTACCACCTGGCCTTCTGTTACAAGGACGGAGGAGTTACAGCGAGGCATTAAAGCAAGGAAGGGAGAAAAATGAATTCAACCAACCCTCCATGCCTTGCAACTACTTCCCCTGTCAGCTGCTGTATAGAACAGGGTGGTCTATATGTAGGTGCTCCACAGCGTAGAGGGCCAGTTTACACACAACATTCATGATGTCGAGACTTTGCGACAGGTGGTCTCCTTTAGCAAACCATGCACATGCAGGTCTCTAAGCACAGCACATGATTTATCAAATGGTACTTATGCATCAAAACATGACTAAACTTACACCTAGTCCTGATCACACATATGCACAAATTCTTGGTGGTATAAAAATGTAATAGTGGGCAAAATAGCTCGATGATACTACACCACAATTGACCAGCCATTAGAAAAAAATTGACATAACAACTAAGAAAATAGCATTAATACTTTCATAGCATAGCTACAGGAGAACACTAATCACATGCCAAGTAAGTGTAGCGTATCCAACTGTCCACCATGCCAGCATATTTGGTTGATAATGCTTATTTAAATTGTTTGTTCATTTGCAGTGAGACTGAATACCGAATCATTTTTTCTTTACTTCTAGTTCCATTCTTATGTCTGGTGACATTGCATTAACAGCAATGGTCACATGCTGCTGGGCTACAATGTCTTTTTTTATTCTTGGATAAAACATTTCCAAAGCTTCCAAATATAACATTTTTGTCCTGCCCCATTTCATTTTCAAGTACTGCCACCATACTTTCAGTAAAGTTCATCTTCTTGTGTTTTTTCATGTGCCCCATGTTCTCTGCAACATCTAACTCTACGATGGACTCATTAAGGGAAGTGTTGTTTCTCATGTATGATCAGTTCGGGGTGGTTCCGTATGTAAAGTAATTTGCTGTACATGAGCAAAGCCATTAGTGGGATTTATCAGTGTTGACTGCACAGAGCTGTGTGTATGCAGGTTACCAAGTTTCTAGTGGAACACATTTAAAACTTGTGCTTCGAACACTTTGATAAATGAGGGTCCAGGTCTTTGACAATCGGTGCCTTTGTCTCTGCAATCCCTCTTCTCACTCCCTATCAATAAGCCATTAAAATGAATAGCAACAATATCTTTTACAAAACAATCTTCAAAAAAGATGTTCTCCTAGGTGTGTGCTCACACCATTCCACTTGTGGTTCTGTTTCAACCATATATTGTGCTGATAATGAACACTCTATTTCCAATATGTCTGAGGCCAGTGCAGTGTTTAGTTTCCATGGGTTTAAATAAATAAGATACATAGATGCATCCAATGTTGCCAGGCTTGGGTTTCTGTTTTTTGGTTTGTTTTGTTCTGTTCAGACAATGGCCAAGAAAAGACTGATTGCTGTGGCTTTTGCAATGGAGACAATCATCCTATGCAGCATCAAACCCCACTTTCTGATTGCTGCAATTGGTCAGTATAGGTTATCATGATCTATACCATTCCACAACAACCACAGGTCTGATCCCCTCCAAATCAAGTACATCAATATGTCCATAAAACCATGTCCCTTGTTAAAATGCCACCTAAATAATAATGTATTAGTTGAATGCTTAAAATGCAAAGTGTGAAGTCACGCTCGTCAAAGACCCTCATGGCATCAAAGAGGACCACTCAGTCATCGGGGGTGGCAGAGCAACTGCCAGTCTTGTTGACAAATGCCACTGGCATACCGCTTGGCGCATTTAAACAAACCCAGACTCCTTGATGAATGACTCTGGTGGTGGTGCGGTGGGTCAGGAGAGGCTGCTGCCACACAGCTCTTTCTTCTGTTATGGGCATATAAGCCCATCAAAGCCCATTGTAGTTTGACCTTTGTCTCTATGTCGCTCTAAATGTCAGCAAACATGATAGGGCACTAACGGCCGTCTGTGGTTCACCGACAGCCATGATGACGGAGAGAGAGAGTGGAGAAAAAAAGAGCGAAAATGAACAACTGCTGCCAACCAACATGGCTAAATGGTAAGGAAGCTTTAGATAACAGTTTGGGAAAAAAAGGGCAGTGGATATGTTATAATTATAGGGATGACCTGACATTTTGAAACTGTTTTTTTCCTCCTTAACCAAGCTTTGGTGGTGGTGTAACACTTGAGTTCAATTTTATGTTTCACACATTGGATAATAGCCACAAAACGCTTCACACAGGCAATGAAAAATATTTGCAAAGAAACCTAACAGCTTAAAATAATGCTCATGAAAGCACAAGAACAAAAATTAGTTGGTACATTCTTGCCTCAGAGACAATACAGTATGTTTCAACAACATTTTGATAAAAAATAAAAATGAAAAGCACAGTTGTGTCATTTTCATTTTTGGATCATTTTCAACATTTTCAACCAGGAAAGAGGAAAAATGCAGTGTATATTAATAATGTATCCTCCTTTTGAAACACCTGGTGATTGTTAACATTCCTGACTAAAAGCAATGCCTCTTAGTTAGCTTATAGACACACATTGGATAGACACTGATTTCAAAAGCCTTTTGTCCAACAACCTTGCAAGAGTTTCATGAGGAAACAGACAAAACTCAAACTCTCTGTATGCCTTTCAGTCAAAAGAGCATCTTGCTGATTCAGGCCTCGCTTTTGATTCTCAAATGAAGGCTGAGGGATCGACCCTGTCTGGCCGGGTTAGGTGCTGGAGCCCAGAGCGACTGCATCAATAACATCACACAGTGGTGTGAATCAGGAACTCACCAGTGCGTCTATGAGTACCTCGGCGCCCTCCTCGCTCTCGTGGAGTGTGTCGATATCTGTCAGCTCCTGAAGCAGGTCCACAACAGCTATGGCGATATGTAGCACTGGCTAAAGAAAATAAGCTTGTGTCAATGAGTTGTTGCTGCTGCAGCTCCACTGTTCCCCTTGTCCATTTCTGCCGGTCAAGAAGACTTTAATCGGTGCTTCTTATGGCTTCTTGTTTTTTTTAATTTGTAACCTACTGTCTTTATAAAGTGTTGCTTTTTTAATCTCCTCCTTCCTTATTTTAATTTTCTTGTTTGGATGCATTCTTAAATTTATTCATGCTATGAGTGTCTAAAATTCTGTCCGTGTGTTTTTCAAATAAATTATGACTCCAATAAAGCAAAGCTCCTCTACAGCTTCTGTGTATATTGTGTGTGTTTTGTTTACCTAAAATTACAGTAGAGGGTTATTAGAGCTATTAAGAGTTGTTAGACTTTTTGTTGACCAAGCCAGTTCATCAGTGACTGTTTTAGTGTGCAGTGTCCACATTTAAAAAAATAAATAAATAAATAAAAAATAAAAAATACACCCACCAGGGTCCTGACAACTCAAAATAAATCACCTGTCAGCAACGATTTTTTGATTTGATTGGCTCAGGGTAAGAGAAAACGAACGGTGGCCAGCAGGGACAAAGTTTGTGACCTGGCAAAAACCAAAGACTGTGTTTGACCAAAGACTGGTTGGACCAATGATTTTGTGCAAGGCGTGTGCTGATTTCAGTGTGTGTACATCAGTATCTGTGTAGATAATTTAGATTTTCTTTATCTGACTTCAGAGAGAGGATTGTGCTGGCCATTAATATGTTAGAGTACAAACTAAGACTGCGAAGACTGAAGTAGACAGTCCAAATCAATCCACTGATCAATCAGCAAAAGGATATCCGAGTTTTCGTGACTGAGGAGGCCAAGCAGGGAGTGAACGGCGTTGAGCTCCACCAAGAGGTGGTAGAGGTCTGGCATGGTGGCAATCACGTGCATTTCCTGGATAATGTCGTTCAGATCCAGCTCTGTCTCCATGAACCTGGACCACAGAACAGAATCAAACAGTTTGGTATAAAACATGACTGTCGAGATAAATCACAAGAGTAACATACCATTTTAGCTAAAAAACCATAAAGTTTCTCCAGAGATATCGCAAGGTGCCTCAGGGACATAACATCAATCATTCTTTGACAATCAATTACCAATTAAGACAAATGTAACTATTATTTTCTACTATTATTTCATTTTGTAATAGGATCGATACAATTTCCCCCCACAGCAAAATATGTGTACATTTGTCAAGAGCTAGCATCAAGACAGGACCCATTGTTTCTAACCAGCACTACTCCAAAGAATGTTTATTAAGCATTAATTCAGCTTAACTTGCTTCTAAATAACATTGTTTAGAGAAAATGTGATATTAAGATGTCTTTAAATGTGTCTAAATGATGAAAAAAAGTCTCATTAGTGAGCTCACTTCTCTGGGTTGTCCGGAAACTTAATCCTCAACTCCTGGTTTTTGTACGACCTTTTCTCAAAGGTCAGGATCATTTTCTTCACTGAGCTCTCATCCACCGGCTCCGCCTGTTTAATTAGCAAGAAGAGGGAAGGACGGAAAGTGAAGAGGGAAAGGAAGAGAAAAAAATTGGGAAATGGTGAGGAAAAAAAATGGAGAGAAAATGCCTTTACCGAGCCTACAGCTGCAGTAGCAACAAACAGACCTCAGGGCCGCACTGACTTTGTCGGCAGAGAGGAGCTGCCAACAGTTACGAGCAGTAGGAAATGAAGTGAATTTCAGTGAAAAGGGAATACGTTTGACCCCCTGATGGCTTAAAAGCTTACTGGCCAGGTAATGACTGTGTATGAAATTACAATCATCTGACATTATGGAACATTAAGGCACTTTGCTCTGAGTAGCTCTTGACATGTCGAGTATTTAAAAAGGCTGCGGTGTGGGATGATAAGAACAAGGTAACAGAACAGAGTGAAGGTCTATGACAAGTGCAATTTTTGTAGTGCGTTACATAATAGGCTAACATTTCCCGTCTTTATTTCCAGAGACAGGCAGTCAGAAACTTTCACTCTTTTCTTCTCCCTCACCACATTCGCTGCAGGATCACCCTGGTTCAAAGCTTTCTCATGGATTTTTCTCTGCATCCATTGTCTCTCACTGCACGTATGCACACACACACACTTTCCTACCTAACAGTCCACCTACATCAGCCTCAGCTACACGTACACCTCAGTCCCAAAAACACTCACACAATTAGCGATGATAGCAAAACCAAAAGCTTTACAATCAGTGGGACATCACACTGATCCAAGGGACAAAAAAAGAGTGGATTTGCCAGCAGAAAAGGACAGGATGTACACTGAATGCATAAATTATCTCTTTGTTCTTGAATATTGCATTTTAAGATTATTGTATGGGATATGAGACGAGCTATTTGTCAACAAAGCTCTCATTATTTCAGGGTTTAAAGTCCCATGAAATGACCTCAAGTGACCTCTACTTCCTGTAAAACAGAATATCTGAAATAGTGACATCACCCTGCACGCGTGGGTGTTAATTAAAACTCAACCAATAAAACCTTCACAAATCTTCAAACGTCCTCTCTCATCCACGTAGCCCTTAAAATAAAATTGTTTTTCTTTCTCAAACTGATATCCTGTTGGTTTACACTTATGAACAATCCTTCTGTGCACTAATATCCTGCTTCAACAGGAAACACATCAAATCAAGTAAGTAAGGAAGTAAGACTCCATTTCATGGGGTCTTTGAGCATCACAATGGATTTTTTTTTTAATTTAAGAGAGGATACCTCCTGCCCTCAAGCTGTGGATGATGTAACTTTCATCTGATCAGGCTGAAAGCAACAAAGCAGCTATGATGCTTTTTGTTTTACCGGCTCACTATAACAGAAATTCTTACAACTGAAAAAGGTAAAAAGGAAAATAAATCAGAGATTAAATGAAACAGTGAATTTGCTTTTAGTTTTACTGAACCACAGCAGAAGATTGACTCTGTAGCGTTTTTGTTTCACTGCTGTTAAATAGAAAAATGATCAATCCCACAGTACACGTAAACAGCAACAAACACAAACACACCTTACACAGACCAGCATCACCATCATCACCATCATCATCATCATCATATGGCTGTAGTGATAACTTCGGTCAGTAGATGAAAACAATGAGGCAGGAGGATTGAAATGTTTCAAAACACCGTCTTGAAACAGATCAATAGGTTCAAACTTGACATCCATCCACCCTCCTCACCCATCACCCACCCTGACCCAAACTTTCCCGTTTCCCTTCACCTACCTCTGGTTCCTCTTCATCCTGGTCCAAAAGTTTCTCCAGGACCTTCTTCTTGTCCCCTTTTGGCTCCTCTGTATCCATCATCTCTCCTCCCCCTCCTCCTGCCACCTCCCGGAGTCTGGTCGGCTCCCTGCCACCCAGGCCCTTCTGCTGTTTCCCTCCTCT
>OMLB01063210.1:0-12519 GCA_900302555.1 Myripristis jacobus | reverse complement strand
CGTTAGATAATTATTATTAATAAATCAGACTAATACAAACGTGGTCACTGATAGCTAGTTAGGTGTTTTAACTGGCACAAAAAGCTGATGTCTGTTCACACATCAAAGTTATTTCTTTTGTGAACGATTGCAGCATGGCCAGAACATGTGCATTTTTCTCTGACTGCCTGGTTTAAACCACTGGTCTCACATTTCTGCAGTTGGGCTGTGATGCTTAAAGCCCTGGACACTCTCCTGTTTCTATCCAATCTTACTGTCAGCTGGAGTGTCCCCAGGGCTATGATGGGTACAATGATAGAGTAGGAGCGCCTTCTATTGGACTGGTGTTGCAGTCTTTATTTCAATTCTGTTGAACTGTCCAACAATATGTGGATGAGACTAGAGGGTGATATAATGATATAACAGGGTTCCCGCGGGTCCTTAAAAAGTCTTAAAATAAAATCTGGGTAATTACGGTCTTAAATTGTATTAAATTTACCGTAAATTTGCTGTGGGTATTACATTTCCAGACGGTGCATTTAATGCCGATGGGAAAGCACTGTGGCCCGCCATAAAACTTCTAATAGTGTGTATTTATTTCATTTACTTACCGTGCAGCAAATAGGAGACTTTGCAATTAATAGATGTTAAGCGGCGTACCGTCAGCAACAGACGGTGGCACTGGACAACGTGACCGGCACGTTTTCAATTTATCGGACAAATGTTTGAAATTCTGGTCAAATATTATCTGAATTTATTGAGCTTAGAATTATATGCAGGCTATATAAGAATCATATCAAGGCATGTCAATTTATAGCGTAATGCTGTTATTGAAAAGTAGGCTAGCCTATATCAAATAAAATGAGTGCCGTCAATTGACTCATGTGCGTAACTTCTGAAATAAATAAATAAATATTACACAAGCCTGTGCTATTTTAACATGAACATAAAACAACTGCAAACAATTGCAACTACAATTTGCAAACAAAAAATACATCAGGGGTCCGTTTCACAAAGCAGGTTTAGTGAAAACTCTGAAATGAGGGAAACTCCGAGTTTTCCGTCTCACAAAGGGAGGTAACTCAAAGCAGAGAAAGAGGGGTAGCTCTAGCCTGTTTCACAGAGGGAGGTAACTTATACTCTCGCTCAGTTACCGCAGTAACAGACTCCATGAAACTAACCTGGTCGGGACCAGGTTTTTCTCATGAAACCTCGAGTTTCTCTCTGTGTCCGCCCTCTTTCAGCCACACACGGTATTTAACTTCCTCATTCATTCAGTCAGCAGGCGAGTTTTGGCGTGGCATATTAGTTCTGCCATCTGTTATTTATAAAAAAAAATAAAAAAACAGTCAGTAGGCCTTTATTAGAAGTCCATTAGTAGTAAGGTGGCGACTTTTTTTCACGAACATGACATGTCCTTTCGACAGCGATCCCGTGGATGAAGGTGCAGTGTTACTGCGCAGAGAATTAAATAGGCTATTCGTCGGGAGATGGTTATAAGACTGCGCATGAGATTATGCCGAGGTCTAACCTGTTTGAACAATGTTCGAACATCTTAAGCTGCTGTCATGTGCGCTTCTCCCCCGCGGGATTGTGCCTAAATGAAATAAATTAATAGGCTACCATTAAAGCAGTTTTCCCCTGTAATATTATTGTGATTGACTATATTTAAATTTACGCATTGACCCGAGCAGCAATGTTCTCCCACGCCATCTCCCTCTCCTTTGCCGCTGCAGCGGTGTTGCACTTTAAAAAAAAAAAAAACAAAACATGTTCAATTTCCAATTCAACTGGGGTGAAAAACGCAGCCCGACGCTTCCACCGTTGCCATGGTGACTCATCAAATTGGGGTTCCATTGACGCTGTCTTTTTATAGCTGTGGTGCACGCGCTTAACTCAAGGTGAAACTACTCCGCGTTGATAAAACTAACTCAAATCAGCTGTTCTGGAACTGAAAACTCAGAGTTTCCTATTTCAGAGTAGATCAACTCAGAGTTCAGGGTAAGACTCGGAGTTTGTTGAACATGCCTCGTGAAACGGACCCCTGGACTGGCTCATACCATTTTAATAACACGGCACACTGACAACTTGAAATCAAATAGATGCAATAAAAACTCAAAAACAAACAAACAAACAAACAAAAAACAACTAACTAAAAAATCCCTGAACATGTTTCTGGCTTGGGACATTTTAGCCGAGTTTTTACTCATTTTCGCTGCAGTGAACTGTGCAGCAGCTGAATTAAAATTAAAAGTGTCAAGTGTCTCTCCGCAACTTGCAGTGCGCATCAGTCTTGTGACCTTGTTCTCCCCCAGGCGACTTCGCTGCGCTGTTCTGCAGAGAAAAAACTCTCTCTGCTGGTACACTGGAGACAGGGATCACACATGCAATTTTTTTTTTTTTTTAAATAAAATGACATGTGGCAATTGACTGTTTTAATAAAATTCAAATTGTGCTTAGAGGGAATATTTTCACTGGACATTTTGACCGGTGGGGTTAAAAATTACCGGACTTTGGCAGATTTTATCAGTCAAAGTCCGGTAATTACTGGATAACGGGAATCCTACATGCGATGCAGTGTATTTAACATAATGCAACTTGTGTATGTTATGTTGGCTCTGTTCTGCACCACAATGGTACAAAATTGAAAAAAATAAAATAAAATGCCAACTGTGAGCTTTGATCGTGTTAACAATAAAATAAGTTGAGTATTTTCCACCACGAAAATTGTTTTGACATTTTTGGGCCTTAAATTGCATTTGTTGAGGTCTTAAAATGTCTTGAAAAGCATTAAATTTAACTTTTAAAATGGTGCAAGAACCCTGGGGGGGGCAACTATTGTGATGATGGCTAAGATGACCCATTCAGTGGGTAAAATAATAATAAATAAAAGTCAGATAGCTAACTTTACAGTGTTACATTGCATTGTTTAATGTGGTTTTCCCGTTCAACCACTAGATGGCAACACCAGACATGAATTGTACACACGGTAGTATTTTTGTACAGCTATATCAAGTTACCGTATTCATCCGAACATAACACATTTTTTCCATTGAAAATGCCCTGAAAAACGCCGTCGTCTAATATTGGGGGTCTAAGCAAATACACATGTATTGTACTGTAGGTAGGCTCGCCTGATGCCGCGATTACCGGCGAATGGCCGCATTGCGCAGTCTATAATCAACCATGTTGTCTGTGTCATTGTCCATTGTGCTGCTGCAGCCGTGTATGAACAAAAGTTGATTTATAATGAAAGGTATATATGGCAGTATGTGTGTGCCGCTCACCTGTCAGATCCGGCAAACCTAACCGGGTGGGCGCGGTACCGGCCGGTGTCGCGGCCGGCCCGCCTGATGCCGACCGGTGCCGCGGATGGCTCGCCTGATGCCGGCCGGTGGCTTTTTTTTATTCAAACAAGATTTTGTCCATATTTTTTTCCAAAAAAGGGTCTTGAAAAAGAGGGGTAGTCTTAAAATCAGGGTCGTCTTTTATGTGGGTCAATATGGTAAATGCCTCAAATACAATAAATTTGGTTCCACAGGAAAAAACTTCCACCGTACAGATACATTGTCTTCTACTAATTTGCCCATGAAATCACTGGTAGCAGAAGGAAATGATGGAGTTGCTGCAGTCCCTAGCCATGTTCATCTTGCGGTCTCCCACCCGACTCTGCACGTATCGTCTGCGCATGCAACGGTGCGTATGACGAAATCACGTTGGGGCAAGCCCTCCCTGGGCCCATAGAAATGAATTGTAGGGTCCAAAATGTGAAAAAAAATCTCACCATGTAAGTCTATGAGAGCGCCTGGGGCGATTTTCAATCTGACTGAGATTGCCCCAAGGGGGCGGGCTGCTGGTTGGAAAGTGACATTCAGGCTGCTGTTGTTGCAGCGATATTCGGGCTGCTGATTGGACAATAATATGACCGAGACCGGCAAAATAAACTATTTTTTCTCTCTTTTTTATGTTTGGCTTTAGGAGGGCGATGCACCATCGCCCACTATGGGCCAGCCGCCCCTGGAACTGAATGATATTATATTTAAGACATTTGGATTATAGATATCTTAGTGATGAAACTGAACTGATTATTAATGTGCACATTGTGAACACTGAAGATTTTGAATATTTTGAACATTTTGAATGCATGTATTTTACTTTTTTTTTTTAATGGGTTACCTGTCAAGGAAATCTGTTTAGTGAAAAAACTTGCAATATCAGAGATTCTAAAATACTTAACTGATTACATGAAAGAAAGAGTTAACTCCAAAGAAAGAAACAGATAAAAATTAGAATTAAATAGAAAAAACAACAAAAACCTGTCTCTAATCTCGTTATTTCTAGTTTATTTCACCACTCTCCTCAAACGTAGACACTGGTCTAGTAGCCACATAATTGTATCATTGAATAAATAGTGACAGAAGTGCTATAATCGGTTTTATAAAGTTAACATGGAGATGACAAACTGCAAAAGGCGCAACAAAGTATTCACAGAAGTATATTTAGGGCCCGAGCACTGTTCCAGTGCGAAGCCCTATTGTTTTTGTAACGTTTCTTTCTTTTTAGGGCCCTCGCCTCTCTGAGAGAGGGCTCTATTGTAACTGTTACGTTTCTTCTCCTTTATTATTATTACGTGTCCTTAGGCCTTAATTTGACCCCCTAAACATGCTCAAAAACTCACCAAATTCGGCACGTATATCAGGTCTGGTGAAAAATTCGATAAAATCAAAAATCGGACCCCCTAAGTGCAAAAATGGGCTCGCTAGCGCCACCTAGGGATGCAAAACCTGACCTAGAGGCCTATAGGAATGTCACAGAAAGACCAAACCAACGCCGAAACGTAGATCTCATCAAGCCCGACATCTTTCGTGGTCACGCCCCCCACCTAAAACCAACAGGAAGTCCGCAATTTGCGTTTCAAAGTCACGTTTTCGCCCAAATTTTCGCTTTGCAGAAAATCTATCTCCTCCCAGGGCGTTAATGGAATCAGCTTCAAAAGCTAATACATGACAGAGGATACAGTGCTTAACAACAGTTCTTCATGGTTAATCATTATTCCGAACCGTTTGGATTTGACAAGCCCTCAAAGTTGGACTGGCCAAAACCAACACCTCCTTTTTTTCCTATGGACTCTGGTGTGAATAGGCAGACACTTGACAGGCACTGGGCAGGCACTGGGCACTAATTAGGCCCCTGGTGACTAAAGTAAAAGTCTGACTGCTTCCAAAACTATGCAGATGGAAAGAGGACAAAAATTTCTACAAAAGTATGCAATTTTTGTTTTTACTTTCACCAATTTTCTGGCCGCTATGAAGACTTGTTTAACACTTTTGGACTTTGGTCCGCTCTGCTCTCCACTCTAGGCCTTCTCCAAATACACACTGGGGGCTGGGGTGGGGGCTGTGGCTGTGGATGGGTGGTTGAATGAATGAATTGTCTGCACTTTAATAACACGGCCGCCGGGCACGAGGGGGCACGGGGGCGAGGGCCCATCCAACGCTGCTCGCAGCTTTAATTCTTCTTATTATTACGTGTCATTAGGCCTTAATTTGACCCCCTAAACATGCTCAAAAACTCACCAAATTCGGCATGTACATCAGGTACGGTGAAAAATTCGAGAAAATCAAAAATCGGACCTCCTAAGTGCAAAAATGGGCTCGCTAGCGCCACCTAGGGACTCATGGTGATCTAGCCGGGTTAAAAGAGAGCCACCTTCGTGATACAGGAAAGCCTGGCTTTAGACTCAACATACCTCGATAACCCACTAAACCTGCTTCGTAGTACACCCCTCTGGCTTCAGGAGTGAACGACTGTTGTTAGGGTCTTCCATGCCTGAATGGTGGTCGTTGGGGTCACAAGAGGTCAAGGGTGTGACAGGGATGGCAAGGGATGACAGGACAGCGTTGTAAGTCCAGTTGATCTCAATTGAACCCTGTGTGGATGACTAAATCTGTTGCACAAAATATGCCAGAAATATTCATAAGCATTTATTTCAGCATGTAATTTTTTTTTCTCAGATTAATATAAAGCTGTATAAAATTCAGTAATTTAGCATTTGTGGGCATATAGTGCACAAGCCTCTTTTCCACTCCCACAATTAACCGTAAATGTATGAGAACGTTCACCACCTGCTGCATCAGTCTTTACACCTGTCAGTTAAATAAAAGGGAAATAAAAAGTGCTATTTCACAGATTGTCTTCTGTTCTCCCACAGTCACAACAGCTGTCATCACACACAGCTCTGTGGCTCTTTACATCTTTCATATAAGTAATTGATCGCATGGACCTAAACCATTGTGTGATACTGTATCTCAGAAATGTGTCAGTGATTAGATATCTAAACCCACATTATAAGGTGTGTCACAACTAACAAATAAAAAGAATAGTAACAGCTTAAACAAATTTGATTCTTATTTGTTGTAAATGAAAAGAATGATAAAAATGAATCACACAGAAGTAATTAATCAATGTTACTATGACAAATGTGCAGCATTTAAATCAGTGAAGATAATGAGCACAGAAATGTTTCACCATGACCAAGTGTAGCTTCATCTAAACAGTGTGATGATAACGAGTTGCTGTGTGGAACAGCATCACCTCAGGTTGGATTATTGAGGTTTGTCAAATCCAGGCCTGATTCATGCACATTGTTGCTTTGACTTCATTCAGCCCATAACAGTTTCATGTGAGTATTTAAATAATGAAAGTAAATAGTGAAAAACCTAAGCTTCTTTTTATTGTAAATCAGGAAGTGAGAGCTTCCTAATTTCCCCATGAATCTGATGAGGAAATGAATGCAGCATAAATCTTTACAGTTTTTCCTGAAGCTGATATAAATTATGTTTAAGATCACACCCAACACATTAGCACCTTCAGACTACGTATGTGCATATAGCTCTACCAACTATTTTACTGTTATATTTATAGATGCTGTTTTCCTTTCCCTTTTTTTTTCTATTGTAGAGTGTCCGAGAGCCTATTAGCGATCCCCTGCCCTCTTCACCCACTAGCTCCATTCCCAAGAGTGGGAGCTCTGGGATGATCCAGTACCTGCAGTCTTGGTTCCCTGGCTGGGGAGGCTGGTATGGAGATACACAGGACCCAGAGAGGGGCTCTGAAGACCTCCTACCAGACCCAGCCTCCTGGAATATACTGGGTGAGAGACATGCTCCAGTGTAGCTCCAATATATTACAGTAGATAACGTATCATGATATCAGCCTGTGGTCAGCCACCAGTAATTCATCATCAGTTGTTCATTCTGTCCATAAACAGTAATAGAATTTGTAAGTGTTTTTGTGTATGGTGAGCCCTTAACCTGAATTGACTCGAATACTATGTTTGGATCAGGTCTGTGCAAAAATGTATGATGATGACGGTGATCATTATGATAAAAGGAGACTTGGCACTCATTCAGACTATCGTGGGAAAAATCTGATATGCTATTGATGGTGGCATGTCAATCAGAATCAGAATCAAAAATACTTTATTGATCCCCAAGGGGAAATTGGGTTAGTTGCAGTTCCTCATGTCTAATGAGAGAGAATCAAGTTATAAAAAATTGACAGAAATATGAAATATAAAAATATAAGAATATGTGCTTCTCAAATTTTATTCTGTGCCTTAAGTCTCAGTGTGTATTAACCCTACAAATGTCACAACAATAAATACAGAGATAAGAAATTGAGCATGTGTAAAAAAAAAAAAAGTCTACCACTATACAAATTATATAAACAGGTATGTTGCGCTGTAGAATTGTTGTCAAGTGCTACAGATATAAAGTCTTGCACAGTTAAATGGTTAAATAAACATTTTAAATGAACAGTTTATAATAGTTTACTGTTATACAGTTAATTAACTTAACTAACTTAACTAACTTAATCAGGCCCTCCACAGGAGTCATTAAAAAGTCTGATGGCCACAGGAAGGAATGACTTCCTGTGGCGCTCTGTGTTGCATCTTGGTGGAATAAGTCTTCCACTGAATGCACTCCTGTACTTGAGCAGTGTGTCATGCAGTGGGTGGGAGACATTGTCAAAGATGCCACGTAGGTTGGTCAGCATCCTCCTCTCTGACACCACTCAGTTTATTTGATCAGTTTGTTGAGTCTGTTGGCGTTTGTTGTGGCATGCTGCCCCAGCATGCCACAACAAACAGGAGAGTTGTAGCCACCGCAGATTCATAAAACATCCTCAGCATTGTAGAGCAGATGTTAATCTCAGCCTCCTCAGAAAGTAGAGACAGCTCTGGCCCTTTTTGTAGAGGGCTTCAGTGTACTTTGCCCAGTCCAGTCTATTATCTGTGTGCTCTCCCAGATAGTTGTAGTCCTCCACGATGTCCACGCTGACACCCCGGATGGAAACGGGTCACCGGAGACTTGGCCTTCCACAGATCCACAACTAGCTCCTTGGTCTTTGACACCTTGAGCTGCAGATGGTTCTGCTCACACCATGAGTCAGAGTTTCCTATCACAGCCCTGTCCTACCTCAGCCTCCTCATCATTCCTGATACACCCAGCTATCACAGAGTCATCAGAGAGCTTCTGAAGATGACAGGACTCTGAGTGGCAGCTGAAGTCTGTGGTGGAGAGGGCAAAGAGGAAGGGAGACAGGACAGTCCCCTGCGGGGTTCCAGTGTTGCTGACCACTCTGTCAGACACACAGTGTTGCAAGCACACATACTGTGGTCTGCCAGTCAGGAAGTCAGCAATCCAAGACACGAGGGGGGCATCCAGCTGCATTGCCATCAGTTTCTCACCCAGTAGAATTGTCTGTAGTGTTGAAAGCACTGGAGAAGTCAAAAAACATGACCCTCACCGTGCTTGCTGGCTCGTCCAGGTGGGCATAGACACGTTTTAGCAGATAAATGATGGTATGCTTAACTCCTAGTTGGAGCTAGAGGGGGTCATGTAACTGTTAGAGTGTATGTATGCAAAGATGGCAGCAAGAGCATGCAGAGGGTCTGTCAGACAGAGGGAGGTAATTAAATCAGGGGTGGCACTCTAGCAACCTGGAGCCTGAACGAGGCTTCAGGGATTATAGCATGATCCAAAGGACTCATTGTTTCCCTTCTCTCATAAACACAAGGTAAGCTGGGCTTACTCACTGGGCTTGGAAAATATCACAGCAACGCAAAATGGGAGGGCAAACCCTTATAAGTGTACATGATTGTGATCACACTGAATTTCACATGCATCTGCCACAACTGGAATAACTAACATTTTGAGGTGTCAGGTACAGCACTTTGCACTGAGATTTGTATGATCTAGACAAACTCTGGCATTAATGCCAATGAGACCACCTTGCAGAAATTCAGCTAATATTTAAAAAGAAAAAAACTGAAAAAATTGTAAAATTAAAAGAAAACTATATAATTATTAAAAATGATATGTTTCAAGATAGGATTAGTGATGCTGGATTGAGATCAGATTTCTTGTTTTTGAATGCTTGTAAAAGAGGCTACATTCAGATGGCTTTCACTGCACAAATTCACAATTTTGTTCAAAAACACAGGAAATTAGGTGGTGAGTAAATGAAAAGTAGTACAAAATTAAAAGAAAACTAGCAAAAAAAATTGCAAAAGAAAAGAGTTATTTATAATCATTATAAATATAAATTTAAATTAAATTACAACAAAATTACCATAAAATTCCCCCAAAATTAAATGAAAAGAGGGTGAAATGAAAAAAACAATACAATTCAAAAACAATAAAACTGCACCCACATATAGTCATGGGTTTCTCTAAATGTCTCCCTGATAGCAGTTGAAAACACTTTGCAAAGCCATTCTAAAAATATGTTAAACAATTTTTACCGTAATATTGTATTATGACACTTTTGTACTTGTCCAGGTTGCTGTTGAACTTGGGTACCTCCTGTTCTGTACTGTTCTTTGAATATTTTTTGCTGCTTTTATTTCCATTACATCACTGGATTTCACCATGCTCAGTGAACAGATGAGGCTAAATTTCTGCTGTACCACTGGGGCTTAGATGTATTGTAGCTGGACAGCTGGGTTTGGATCTGTGCCCTGCCTTAACAATGGTCAGAGCTGCGACAGACAAGAAGGCGTTAACTGGAGGAGAGATCTATGGTCTGTCTGTGTTGGGAAACTGGCCCGATTTCAGCTTTGTAACACCCTAACCAACAGAGAAAGACTAAAGGCGTGTAGAAAACATATGAAGATACAGGCCTATGTTAAAGGCATAGTTCACCCATTTCTGTTCTGTAGGACAGTAGTCAGAGCTGCCAACTTTTCAAAAAACCTTGGAGTGAGATTTGATGGAGCCAGCCAAAATTTTCACGCATACACGGCAGGAAGACATAAGACACAGAACGTCTCATTTTGTGCAGGTTTAGTCATACCATATAGCACTCCGAAGTAACAAAATGGTGCAAGTGCAATCAATAATCACAAGAGAGAGGCAATCAGTGTAAATGTAAAGGCCTACTCACATTAGGGCCATTTGCTCCGTATCGTGCTAAAGCAAAAATGCCCCTCTCCCCAGTCCCTGGCTGGCCTGCACTCACACCTAAAGCCCAAACGCGGCCCAAGCGCGATTGCCCCCGGTGTGCACGTCATCACGTTGAAATACGACAACGGGCATGGCCGATGTCATTATAAATCAGTGTAGTTCAAATACATTCATCATGTCTTCCTTTTAACTAAAAGACGTTTTTGTTCCTTTTAATCAGACATAGGAATGTTTATTTACCTTGACAGTTTTGGAGACACTTCCTCCTTCTTCAGAGAGTGTCCAACTTACAGTTGGAGCAGCACCTGTCAGATCCGGCAGACCAGACCTGACCGAGTGGCCGCGCACACCAGCCGGTGCCGTGGCTGGCCCACCTGATCTAGCACACCGGGTCGGCGCGGTGCTGGCCGGCACCAGGTCTGGCGGATCTGACAGGTGCTCCGCGCACACAGACTGCCATACTTTGATTACAAACCGACTTTTGTTTATACACGGTTGCAGCAGCACAAAGGACAGCGACACAGACAACATGGTTGATTATTGATTGCGCAACGCGGCCATTCACCGGTAATCGCGCTGCGTGCATTAAACGATTTTGCTGAGGCAGGAGGAAAGTTGAATGATTTACATCATATCCACATTCGCGCGCTGCGTGCGTGACCGTGCATGTGCTCGTGCGTGAACGCCCGTACCGTGCTGGAGCACACATTCTCCAACCGTGCCAGAACGGGGGAAGTGTGCTGTATTCAAGCACGGAACGGAGCGATCACACTGGTCAAAGAATCCGGATTTTAGGGGCAAACGTGCTTGGGCACGGTACAAACTTGGTAATGTGAGTAGCCTCTAACTCATTCATTTCATTGGATAATATGCCGGTGGGGTGATTTTCTTGTGCTGGTCCTCAGTTAGAGCGGTGGCTGGCCGGTGTCTCAATGGTACGGGAGACGTGTGAGCGGGGAGCGGAGGAAAAGAAGAAGCTAGCCACAACATCACTAGCCAGCTATCTTTTAGTACTTCTTTAGTACTTCCTCTGGTTTTAGTTTCAGAAGTTATTTTTCAGAGTGTTAGCTGAGGGGAGGTTCACCTCAATGGCAGGAGGCTAACAGTTAGCATGTGGAGCATCCAGCCAGTATCCAGCACTCAGTAACAATGAGAGGAAGAGAGCACCACTACTGTCCTACAGAACAGCTGGGGGGGGAGTGAAATGACATCACATTTTTCAAAATGGGTGCACTATCTTTTAAAGTTGTAATATGTGGGATCAGAGTCTGGGCTACACTTTTTTATCCATCTTTGGTGCCTTGTGGAGTTTCTAACAGTGGCTATTACTGGTCACAATCCAGTTCTTCTATTAACATCCAATATAAAACTGCCCTTCAGTTATATTAAATAATTAAAGTAATACTCATACAAAGTATGCTTCCCAAAGCAGCAAACTGTCCGAGATTAGCACTTTGTTACAAAAATAAAAACCTGTTACAGAATCAAAAAGATGAAATGTGTGATGCCAGGTTGCACAGCGTGCATACCATTCTCCACTCAGATAAATATTGTTTACTGTCTCCCAGACTCTTGGCCATCTGAGCGTCACCGCAATGGAGAGAGGGGCTTCCATGGAAAATAAATGAGATGTGTAATTTCATCCAAATGTCACAGCACACTTGAGGTTAAAGGAGGGAGGTCTGCTCCTCATAGTGGGGCCCTTCGCCTCCAACCCCCAGAGGCCATGTTATCAAAACCGCAAGCAGAGGGGGCGGCACAGCCGATCCCGTCACTGGCCAGTCAAGCAGGTGTACCCTTGCAGTTTGGTGAAGTTTGATCTGCTGCTGTTTCTCTATGCCTTGATCTATATCCCCTGCCACAACCCCCAATCCTTTTCACCCACCCCCCACCACTGAATATGCACAGAGGTCCTATTAATCCCATTATGCAAATGGAAGTGATAAATCACACAGCGTTTTCTTTTTTTCACTCTCTCTCTGTCTCCCCTCATTTGTCCACATTTTTCACCATGCCACCACACGGGGCTTTCCTGGTACTCAATTAAGTGAGAGCAGCAGGGCATGAGGGA
>OMLB01063209.1:0-16800 GCA_900302555.1 Myripristis jacobus | reverse complement strand
CTCTCTCTCTCTCTCTCTCTCTCTCTCTCTCTCTCTCTCTCTCTCTCTCTCAGTTCACTTCAAAGGGGCTTTATTGGAAAAAAAAGTGAAATAAAAACAACAAAAAAGTGTACATTAAACACAGGAATTTCTTTTAGAATTACACATAAACAGATACAGATATATACAGAGAAGTAAATAAAATAACCAATAGGAAAAAAAATCAGAGAAAAAATAGTCTTGCAATTTAAAAAATGTACATAAATACAAATAAATGGGAACTATAGAAAAAGTGAGTGATCAGTGCAAATTGTATATCCCTCTCTCTCTCTCTCTCTGTCTCTCTCTCTCTCAATCATTTTGACCTGTTATGTGCAGTCACTGTGTACCACATCACATTGAGGTCTTTACAAATGTCTTTACAAATGCCACCAAAACAAAGTTCCTGTGCAGTTGCTGTTTTCTGAGAAAAAAAGTGATTTGTCTATAGAGCCATATCATAATCAGACAACTAGACAATATGGACAAACTATGAAATTAACAGGGTGATTTGACTCATCCAGCATGTGAGCCCCACCCCCTTCTCTTTCCCTTCAGACTCACAATCTTCATCACCAGGATGGGATGAGAGAGGGAGAGGGAGAGAGAGAGAGAGAGAGAGAGAGAGAGGGAAACTGAAAGCCAGATACAGAGTGATGTGGAGAGAGACTGGACGGGTCTCCGGGACAAAGATCATCTCAGGACAGGACACATGTAGAGCACAGGCACCTCTTAAATTCATAATGGGACTGCGTGAGTTCATAAAGGAATATTTTCTTGGTTTCTGGGATTATGAGACCCCAAAGGTAATGGTGGTTAAAAACAGAACTCTTGGAGTAATATATAGGGGGGTACAGTTTCTTGTGATCACCTATTTTATCTGGTAAGCTTTAGGTTTTTTTATATTCACATACATATTTACTAAAAACAAGCAATATAAGGCTTTGGGAACTTAACCTGTGCTATTAGAGGTGAAAATGAATGTAGTAAAAAAAAATGTACATGTAAAAATCTAGTTTTCATTCTTCTTTTATGGATTACAGAAAATGATTCAGTCTTTTGGAATGCAATTAAAATAATTCATTTATGATATGCCTTTGTGAGTTAAAAAAAAAGAAAAAAGATCTTAATTCAATCATTCTGGGTACAAAAATGCACTGAGACTTCATATCGTGAAATCCTGGAAATTGTGTGGTGAGGAAATGCCTCTTACTTGCAATTAACTCCCGGAAACAAATGAACAGCACGACTGATGGCAGTGTAGATGAGGCACTGATGTAATAAGGCTTGTTTACTCTCTCTGGCCTTTACTGGCTACGCATTTTCATCTAAACAGGACCATTTTCACTTTGTATTTTGTGAAGACTTTTGTATTTTTTGTATTGAAATTGAATGTTTTGACATTTATGCTCGGAGTAGCTCATGTGGGCTTCTCCAACCTCAGTTTTCTTTGTTTCAGGTCGAACATCTGCCTTCTCTAAAACAATGACACCAATCATTTGACAAAATGTGATGCTGTTAGTGTGTGTTTTATCTTCCTGAAGGTATGTGTTCATCAGTCAGAAAGCATACCAAGACAGTGAAACCCGGCCAGAGAGCTCAGTTTACACCAGGATGAAAGGCACAGCCGTTCTGGAGGACCATATCCTGGACACGGTGGAGTACGCTCGACCCCCAGAGGTGAGTCAGCCTGACCGGCATCACACTGTCTGCAGCACACACACACACACACACACACACACCTTGTCTGCAGAGGTAATGCCACAGTGGGACCAAACACTTCCCTGATCTGCTGAGAGGTTATCACATCTCTCTCGATATCTGCAAACACATTATGCTTTCATGCCAGAGTGAGGCCTAATAATATATAATAAATAATATTCTTCTCTGACATTTCCCTTGTAGGGCGGTGATGTGATTAGCACAATACTGAGACGCGAAGTCACGTATGATCAGAGGCAAGGGACCTGTGCTGAGGTGAGAGCTCAACACAGAAAAAGTCATGTGGGATTTCATATCTTCACTGCAGGACCTCCAAGTGCATTCAAAGCCCAGTGTCAGCGTTTACAGTCTCAAAGGGCTTTACATGCCCTCAAGACTACAACCAACATGACGACACCCCACGACTCAATCCTTCGTCCTTCTCACGACTGCAGCATAACTGCTAATATGCAGGAAAAGAAAATGCAATAACAGCGTATCAGTTACGTAGACAGTCAGCGCTCTCAGGAAATCAGATTCCCACTCCTGTCTTATTTTGTTTCAGCATTTCTCTGTTGCCAACGCCAACTGCACGGCCGACTCTGACTGCGTCGAAGGAGAGGTCAACTTTGAAAGCCATGGTACTGCTTCCATCCCTCACAAACACTGGCTTTCACTCTTAGTTTTTTCTGTATTTGTCACTCAGTGTCTCTGTGTTTAATGTGTTTCTGCAGGCAGGAGGACTGGGCGCTGTGTGCCGTACTACAACCACACCTTCAAAACCTGTGAGATCCAGACTTGGTGTCCCATTGAGGAGTATGCTGCAGTGCGGTGAGGCGGGTCATGAGTGTTTCTCACCACAGCTGCTTGGTGTGTGTGTGATACTGCGCTGTGCTTGAATGACTCTATGGCACAACGATGTGATGTCTTCAACAGGGAGCCAGCATTAGCTGAGGCCATCAATTTCACAGTTTTCATCAGGAACTCGATCCACTTCCCCAAATTTAAAGTGCTCAGGTACAGTTGAGTGTGTTGTACGTTGCAGCCATTGCCACCAGCCATTAGAGCTGCAGATGTAACTCCTGTTCTTTACATCTTGCAGAGGAAATATCAAGGAAAGCCCAAACAGACGCAACAGGCAGAGGTTTCTTAATAAGTGCCATTATGATGAGGAGAGGGAGCCCTACTGCCCCATCTTCCGGCTGGGCTACATCGCAGACAAAGCGAGGGAGAAGTTCAGCGAGCTCTGCAGGACTGTGAGTACGCTGCCTGCGCCTGTTCTGCTCATGCTTGAGCGCAGAGGAACGCAGTGAGGTTTTGATTTTTTGAAGAGTTCAGTTCAAAACCGTGTGGTATTGTTTGAGGCATCATTATCGTTTTTGTCAGGGAGGAGTGATTGGGGTTTTCATCAACTGGAAGTGTGATCTGGACTTGGATCCGTCACACTGTAAGCCCACTTATTCCTTCCGACGTCTTGACCTTCGCAAGGATCTGCCCAGCTCTGGTTACTACTACAGGTGAGCTCTCAACATCCAATCCAACGTCAAGCTTTTGTTCAACATTTTAGGTTAAAGTTCTTTGTTTTTTCTTTGTTGTCCCTCTCTCTACAATGCACAGATTCGCAAAATACTACAGCAAGGACGGAGTAGAGTCTCGGACGCTCATCAAGGCCTACGGCATCCGGCTGGACGTCATCGTTCATGGACATGTGAGTGGACAGTCCATCATCACCCGGCTTATTCAGCTGCTCAGATACTGAAAGTTCAGCTTATTTTCAGCCGCAGGAACTGTATCCCCTCTCTACATTGCATATATGTCTTCGGCATTCTCACTTGCGCGTTATTTCTTTGCAGGCTGGTAAATTCAGTCCCATCCCAACCATCATCAGCACAGTTACTGCCATGACATCGGTTGGAATTGTGAGTTTATTGAGATTTTTTTTTTAACCCCTTGCCTGTCGTGTGACTTTAAAGTGACCAGACCATTATCATCCTCTGCTTGTTTACTCTTTGTTTTGTGCTCTAGTGCTCCATCATCTGCGACTGGATCATGCTGACATTCATCGACAAGAATGAAGTCTACAGTGAGAGAAAGTTTGACGATGTGAGTAATAAGTATTATATCGCTTACATGTGTACCATTTGAATAAATATGGGCCCTCACAACTGTTTCAGTGTAACGACTGAAATGTAAGTAATTTCTAAACATTTTCAAAAAAATCTCTTAAGCCATATGTAGACACCTCTTGTACAACATTACCATATTTTCAAAGGATAGCCCACTCACTTGTAGTGCTTTGCTCCTTTAGACTTTGCATAAGAAGAGTAATTTGAAACAAACAAATAATGTCGAGGTGACACAGGAGAGAAAGCTTCCTTGGGATTGAGCTTTAGTCCAGACACATGGTTTCACAGGTTATGGACACATGATCTGCTAATTTTTGAGCCAAAGGTCAGATGAAGACTTGTAATTCCAATGTAGGAGTAGGAACAAGTCTGCTGATTCATGCCACAATCTTCTGTATCTGTTCTGATCTATTCTGCATTTTAATTCACTGCATCTGCATGACCTCTGTTTTTTAAAAAGGTAATTTTTAAATAAGTCGTTCAATCTAAGCTTATTCGAGGGAATATTTTTAGAGAGAGATTTGTCGTACTGTCTGCTTCAAGTGATTTTTGTTGACTGCACTGCCTCCACAGGTTAGTAAAGAGTCGACAGAGCCCATCTCCACCGAGTTCTGCATCATCGGCAGCTACGGCTCAAACCACTCGGACCTGTCGGAGGGTGTGCCACTGTGACGCAGTCAAACCCAGTTCCCACAATCCTCTCTGGCCAAGTGTGTGGACGCTTCTCTAACAAATGAACTTGACAACAGCAACTCTCAGCAGTCCCTCAGGTGTCTGCAAAGGCTCATTAACAGGCTGACCACTATACAGTTTGTGACCTGAAAGAGAGTCATCCAAACTGGGACGTCCCGCTGAACGACAGGTGGTTCTCTAAAAGTCTTTGGACCAGAGTCAATTTAAACCAATTCAAATCGTGTCAATATCAGGACCTCAACTGTACTCCAGTGGATTATTTATTTTTCTGTTAGTTGACATGATTTGAGATGCCATTACTACCAACTCCTCTAAGTGAATTGAAAAAAAAAAAAGGAAAAATACAATGTTCTCAAGTATAAAAATGATCTATTTCATACTCATGTCTGAGTGCATTGTTCTGACAAGCATCTCTGCCAAACACACAAGCTAGCCTGTGTCTACTTATGTATCAATGCCATTCATGCACAACATTAAACGTCCATTATCAACTCGAGTTCTAGTGTTTTTAATAGTGAAATAAATAATCAATTATAAGCTGACAAAATGTACAAAAAGTACTGTGCACATGAAAAGACAGTGGAAAAAAATAGTTGCAGGTGTGTATAGACACACTGGGAGTCCCTTTTTTTTTTTTCTTTACTTTGTAATACCAAAACATTGACCTCTGTTGTTTAATGGCATAATTACAGTTATATTATTTTAACTGTATTCTATGTTGGAGTAATAAAAATAAATATTTGACCGACCGCATTGTCATTCAGATGGTTCCTCCTTCAACCTCAAGTGTTCAGTGTAATGATAATGTACAGGAAGCAAAAAGACAAAACAAAAAAAGGAAGAGGTCCATGAAGAGAGCAACACTTGGAGCAGTAATCAAATAACACTTAAATTTCCCACAAAATGGTTTCTCTAACTAGATTGTGGGGAAGTGTGAATCCATATGGACTCCTGAGAATAATACAAATGTCAGTCTGAGGTCTAATGGATCATTATCCTCCCCAAAGATGGAGAAGCACATTGGACAGAAAGGAAGTTGTGGGTCGCACACAGGTCTGTCCATCAGCTAGTTAAAATCTTTTATTTAGACTTTTGGCTTGTAAAAGTCTAAATAAAAGATTTTAACTAGCTGATGGACAGACCCGTGTGCGACCCACAACTTCTTCCTTTCTGTGATTTTTTGCTTGGACTGCGCACCAGGAGTGTAAGAGCGCAGTGGTAACCCTGTACACTAGAAGCACACTGGACAGACATGTCACTGTAGACAACTGCTTAGATCTGTGAGGAGCTGACAACAGGTATGATCGCAATGAAATACAGTGTAGTCATTTCTTGTTATTTGAATACTATTGCATATCACTACGATGGAAAAGCCAGATTTTATTGCCTTTGAGTAAAAATTTATAAAAGGGAAAATATAAGAACTTGTAGTCAGAGGTACAAGGCACACTAAGTGCTTTTATTCCTTCATTTAAGACAGTCCATCTGTCAGCAAGGAGCTCTGAGGAGCCAATCTAATTGTGTCTGAGCTCAGAATGTGAAATGCAATTACTTGTCTGGGAGATACCCATCAGCAGGCAAAACGAGCCATCTGTGGGACAATGAAGTTACTGTAATGGAGGCCCGTGGGTTGAGATATGTTTGATCCAGACTTACATGCACATGTGATCATCACTGACCACCTTCTTCACATTTGTGCCCAATAAAATCATTTACAACCAGTCAAAAACTCATTGATCCCTGATTCCTTTCTCACCTCTGTAAATAAAGCTCAGACTACACTGTTTCTAAAGACTTGAAAGAGCAAGATGCTCAGCATCTGAAGACTTGAAGAGTCAGAGGTTTCACACACACTGCCCCTGTCACATCCTTGCTTGTGCAATGGACTACTTCAATTCTATTTATGCTATTTTAAATTTAGTTTAATAATATGTTTATTCTATTTATATATGCATTATTTTAATGAATTTTATTTTGTGGTTCTAAGTATGGTTGTTTATTATGAGCTGCTGGACATTTAAATTTACCTTCAGGGATGAATAAAGTTCTATCAATCTATGAATATTTCTTTTGCTCATCATGTCTTCACCAATACCTACAAAATTTAACAATGTTTAAAAATATCAAAAATTGTCCCTTCAACTAGTTATAAAAAAAACAAACTTATGAGACTATGTAACATAAGAACTCACAACTAAGTATTTGAGCATCATTCATGCCTGAAGTCATGACATTAACAGCACTTTGAGATAATAAATGGGGGTGTAGTCGGTGTAATGTAACTCACATGCTGTGACTAAGCGATGGTGACTCTTACCGATACATTAGCAGCCAGTTGAGGAGGAAACAATGTCAGCGTGTGACTGATGGTCTCATGTCTCGATGACACTCAGCAGTGAACTTCTGACATCATGCATGAGTGAGTCTTAAGTACAGCACCAAGCGGATCTCACAGCAGAAAAAGAACATGAAAATCAGTTTATACATTTAGAAAAGTGTTTATTGACACAGTCAACAAAAATATGAAATTCATTCACATAATTATGACAAAGCACAATCATGACTGGATATGCATGTACAAACCTTCCATCTCTATTGTAACCCACAAAGCAATTTGTGCAATGGCTCAAAAATGTCCTAATCACACACCACCAGGCCTGATAATTTCAGAAGTAAGTGCTTCCTGTATTAAAAAAGAATTAGCAGTTGGCTCCGGCACAGCAGTTCAGGGAAATAATGATGTCTGTGGTGGATGTTACACTTAGTGAGAGTTTGAGCTGATGTGTGGGCTCATAACCAGCAGCCAGTTGATGGTCTCGTCCAGGAAGCTCATGTTGTAGTGGGATGCGATGTTCCGAAACACTTGAATTTGATCAAAGAAGTTCTTCAAATGGGGGAAATAATGAAAAATACAGTGTCAAACAGTGTTTGAAAGATCATATAGGTTTATCAATAATTATAAATATGTAATACTGGACTTAAGAGTAGAAACCTTGGCTGGGAATGTGAGGTCAAAGTCTCCGGCACAACTGCAGTAGAGGGGCATGTTTGCCTCCTTCACTCCTTTACACTTAACACACACCTGAAATGACACAAGGAGACATTTTTTGCACAGCTTTGGCATAATACTGATCTCTGAAAACAACAGGTTCAATCTGATGGCTCATATTAAATTTTCATAAAGCCACTGCTATGCCTGTACACCTGAAAAAACAACCTCTCTCAGAAAGTAAACATTCACTGGTAACTTGAGTAAAAGCCATTAACACCATTAAGGATGTTTAGCATCAGTGTGATAATGGCCATTTCACTGATGCAGATGATATTCAGCTGTGACGGAAATGGCATATCATTTATTGTAGTAAACAACTGGCTCTTGGGTAATACTACTACATTCAATATTGCTATTTTGTTGACATGTATTATCTATTGCAAATCCATATGGGTATATTTTTCCCCTCACCAGGTCCTGCAGAGTGTAGCTCATCAGTTTCTTCTGCAGGGCCTCCACCAGAGCCATCTCAATAAAGTCCGTCTCATACTGGGCCTGGCAGTTGGAGCAAAACCACTGGGGCAGAACAGACCCATCCTGAAGGTAGGAAAACACTTTAAATACTGTGGAAACACACTTATCTAATTTGTATAAATCACAGATTGCTGATGATGAAATAAACGAGATGGATGGGTGGATAACGAAAGGATATAATTTAAATATAATTTCAAGTTAATTCCCTAGCTTCCAGAAACAGGACTGGGACATTATTACTATGCCTTGCGGGTGCTTAGCCCTTGCCTGTGCCATAGAGGGATCCTTGCAGAGGTCAAGGTCGCGGCAGAAATTGCAGTGATGGCAGATGACCTCTGGCAGGATGTAGGAGTTACAGGGGTCCCGGAACTGGGCCTCCTCCGAGAACTCCCCAACGTCCACGAGACGCAGCAGGTCCCGCTTCAGCTTGGTCACCTGGTTCACGATGTTGGCGTCCAGTGAGAGGACCTACAGAGCAAAGGTACAACTGTAGCAAATATACAAAAAAACTTTCTTCATTTACCTTCATGACATCAGTTACCAATACAGTAATATTTTTAGATTATAATCCTACAAAGGCACTTATATAAATGCGACCAGCATAGTAAATTCTAGCACCATACTGTGTTACTGTGGTTCTGCTAAAAGAAACTATAGCCTTTCTGTAATAAAGGCTTGATGTTCTCTTTTTTTGCGGTAATAAAGCCCTGACCATTATGGAAAGTTTTATGAAAGTTTCTAACCACCAATACTTGCCCAGATGAAGGCCTTAATGGCTGAAAAGTAAATTCATTTTCGTCTTTAGTGCCTCAGATTTCTTCTACAATTCTAAACTAAGCAGGATCCCCAAACTGAAGACCACCAGAAGGACATTTTCTTACAAATGAGCAACAGCCTGAGAATAACACATGTCTGATGATGATAGATTGGTTTCATTGAGTGAGCTGATCCACATTAAGACATACAATGTGGACTACAATTTGCAGTCTCAACATAATACCAACACTCATACCTGGCAGACGTATTTGATGAACTCCAGAGCCGGGTTGTTGAGTGGCAGATGGGAACCAGGCAGGACAGGGAACATTTCCGAGGGCTGCGTCACACTCCTCGTACCGGTCACCTTCTTCTGGATTTTTTGAGTGATGGTGAAAAAGTTCTGCGTCAGCTCACTGGACACGTAATCCTGGGAGAAGGAGATCATCCCTGTGGGGCAAATATTTAAAACATTACAATAACATCATGCCTGAGAGGAAAATCAACCAATCACAGGTCTGAATGTAACAGACACCGGCTGGAGTTGAATCTGAGAGTATCTTCAGCTTCTTTCAAATGAACCCATGTCTTTGTTATTTGAACCAGTCTCCCAAAAATGATCTTACCAGGAAGAGCACTCAAGTCCCCCACTGCCTGCTGGGATGCCTGGCTGCCTCCCCGCCTCTTGATAGGTGTTGCTCCGGGGGCGTTACGTCTCAGCTCCTCCTTCATGCTGTGGTAGACTGCTGCAATGTAAGCTGAGGTTGAGGGAGAATGTGTGTGAGTATAGCCAAGAGGAAAATACATTCAGGACTGAGGTGGTTGACGACACCAGACAAAGAGAAAAAAAAATCTGTTGTGTTTGGATGATGTGACTCTAAATTATGAAAATGTGGTGTTAAAGACTGAAAATCTTATGTCCAAAACCAAAGCCTATTACAGATGCACCAAATACTATTATAACAGTTTATTATAACAATTGTTATTATTATTATTATTGTTATTCACAAAAGTAGAAACAGCCTACATGTAAAGCACAGTTTTGTTGTTTACCTGAGATAATCATGAGGAAATATTTCTGACAGGATGCCGTTTGAGGCAGATACTGCATGATGTTCCAGCTGCTCTCAATCAGCTCCTCCACCTCATCTGTCTTTCCGTCTTCATCATCTTCCTCGCCGTCAGCTTCCTCATCCTCATCCTCACTGCCGTCTTCATCCCCCTCCCCTCCTGTGTTTTTCTTCCGCGTGTCTCTGTCCTAAAAAAAACAACAAAAAAAAAAAAACACACGGCCCACAGTGAAGGAAACGAGCTTCTATATTTCAGCTTCATATTAACGGATTAAAACGACTGGAAGGCAGGAAGGACAGTGTGACGTACTTCTCCGTACAAGATGCTTGATGGCAGTTTGCCTTTCACACCCCCGTAGTTGGCTGGGTCCATCCACAGCAGGAACTCCCAGCACCGGGAGAAGGAGATGGAGAGGGAGTGGAAGATTTCTCGGGAGTGTATGCTAGAGGGAGACACAGGAAAGATGATGTGACAGTGAAGGAGGTGAGTTTCAGGTTCTGAGGACATTCAAGTACACCAACTCCTTTTTCCTCTATTAAGGTTGAGTTGGAATTATTGATTGTAATGGAGCTGTTTGCGAATGTGGCACAAGGGATAGTTAGAAACACAAGTAAATTGCCACTGAGATTGTAAAAACACAGAGAGGGAGACAGCACAGTGGGGATCTTAACCACAACATCTCTGGCCAACATCTAACCACATCTAACAACTTCTCCCTGATTTTAGTAGGACTGATTGCATTTCTTTAAAAAGGCATGATTTCTGAGATTCTGCACAGAGACATCAACTGCGATGGATAAACGTCTAACCTGTTAGTGATGTAATCGACGTAGCCGATGGCATCGTCTATCCTCCGTTTTTTTGTGCAAAGGATGATCCTGTTGAAGTTCCCGTACACGACAGTGGAGCCAAGACGTTTGAACTCTGCGACCAACCTGACACCAGGATCAGAGAGTGAGTAATGGAAAAATCTGATGCTGTATGCAGTTTTAAATCAAACAAAACCTGGATAGCAAGGAAAAAGAGGTCAGAATATCAAGATGAGTGTCAGGAAACTTTCCCACCCTCCTGCCAAAATTTCCTGCAAGGACCAGGAAAGGTTTACATTATTCCATCTTATTATACAAAATAATGCATAGCTGATATTTACCTTAACATGGCAAGGGAAAATATTTATCAGAGCCCAAGAGGGCAGCAGATTATAGCTTTGAGCAAAACCACTTACGCTGAAAAACATGCCCTACCATTTCTTCCCTATTGAAAGATTTTATCTCAACAACAACAACAAGGTTGATACTTACTGCAGGAAGACCTTCTTCATCATGTTGTGCAGGGTTCGGTGCAGTGCAGGGTCATAGAGCAGAGAGCTGGGGGAGCGGAGCCAGCGGTAGAAGTGCATCACCTGGTTGTCTGCGTACACGTTATGGTACTGTGTGATCTCCCGGACCCAGCCCACAACCATGCTCTTCAAGATCCTGTGTGCACAACACAGAGTTAAACACAAAAATAAAAACTGATAACATCAGGCATCTAACATTTTGCATGGATGATGTTCAGGCAAAGAGCCAACAGAAGCTTTCACTCAGATGGACATTATGTAGCCAGAGTGCAAAACTAACACACCTGAAGGTGTTGGAGCAGAGGGCGGTCTCATCATAGCTGGCAAGTGCACTGGCTCCCTGGTTTCCTGACATCATGTCCTCCAACGAGACCTGCTGGATGACATCAAAGCTGACTCCCAGGCTGGCTCCTCCCTCCATGTCATTTACATGCTGCGACTGGAGGATGGTGTTCACCGCCAGACTCTGCAGGTCCAGCTCCACACACACTGGAAGAAACAGCACAATCCATAAAAACACAGACACAGATGGAAATGTCTATCTGTTACATATCTATTTGTACAACATAAGTCCTTGGTGTGTGTGTGTGTGTGTGTGTGTGTGTGTGTGTGTGTGTGTGTGTACCTGTGGAGTAGCACCCTTGGGCATTGATCTCCACAGACACCCTGTCATCACTTTCCATGACTAGACGGCTGTCATCAGCTTCCTTCCCCCCCAGGTCGGGCCTGGCTGTGGGGGAAAGCCACAGCAGGTGGTTGTGCTTCCGTAGGTGTCTTGCCAGGAATAAATCGGAGCCAAAGATCGAAACGTCTTGAGGCAGATTCCCCACGGGCAAGTGGTAATATCTGAAAGCAAGGAGAGAGTGAGCGGTGAGACGCTTGAGATAACAAGTTTGCAAAGACATTTCAACACTGATAATAACAGCTGATAACTGAAAATACACTTGCTTAAAAACTAAAGCTAGAAAGAGAGAATGTAAGTGTCTCTAGGGAATTATCACTTTAACAGCTGAGGAGCAACACAAGACAGGATGTAAACTGTGGAATAGAATCTGGTGTATGGCCTGAACGTATACATCTAGCTGGCAGGTCCACTGTGCTCATGAATACACAACCTACTTTTAGAGGGTAAAGTAAAAGAAACATATGGTGGGCCATCTTCCCTGTCGTCTGAGCTTGAGCTCCCCTTGGGGACCCACAGAGCCAGCGGTATGCAGTTCCTACCTGGCCATGTCGAAAGCCTGTGAGAGGCAGCTGTCCAGGTTGAGGTAGTGGCGGATCATGCGCCGGGCACCATGACGTTGCCAGTCCAGCACATTGTAACTGATCTCATCCACCACGTGCACTGGAACGACTGGGAACTCCTCGAGCAACGGCATCCCGGCCGCCAGCCGCCGCAGCTCCCAGTTGGACTGCACTGCGATGAGGGTCGGCCCGCGCCGCTCCTCCTACAGACAAGTAAGGAACAGAGACAAAACATTAGAGTTCATCAAACAGCAATTTATTCATGTGAACACGGTTAACAATGTACACATACCATATTCATTTCACTGATAACAGACTGAAAGGTTGAGTTTAACGAGTATTGATCTGAGTTACCTTGTACGTCAGCAGGATGCGCTGCAGAGCACGGTGGATTGCCTTGATGTCATTTTCAGCCCTGACCTCAAAGTTGTGTTTCTCTGGAGGCAGGAGCTCTTCAGTGGTCTTCTCCAGGAGAGCTGTGCGTTCTGCTGAATAGAGGCTACTGAGGTTGGGCATCTGGTTGCTTCGAACCTGAATTGATGAAATAAAAACAGGCATTATTGTCACATTATTAACCTGTGAAGGGGGTAAGTGAAAAAAAAAACCTTCCTGTGAAGGATCATGAGTGTATCATAAAAAGTTCTTTAAATTGTATTCTGCAGACATGTGAGTATTTTACTACTAACATCTCAGTCCAAACACCTCAAGAGTCTCAGTTGACAAGATAAAAAAGTGAAAACACCAACAAGATGGCAGTGGAAGAAATACAATTCACTGTTCTTACTGTGTCTAAGACAAAGACGCTAGCTTTGCGCTGTGAAGGGATGAACAGGCCAAACAGAGCTTTGTGCCCCTGGCTGTGGTGGTACAGGTAGATGTGGCGAACACTCCCTGAAGGAAAAAGAAATAATAATATAGTGATGCAAAACCTTTTCAGGATTATTTGTATGATATTTCTGCTTCACTGGACAATACACACAGGAGAGAGACAGAACAGGAGGGAGAGAAGGTACAAGATACAGTATTGGAACTCACTCTTTATACAGTGGTGGAAAAAAAAGTTTTTGGACACCCTTAAAATTTTACACAATCTCAAATATTATCATGAAATATTTGTGGAAACATCTGCATTAGACAGATACAAACAAATACAAATTATATTTTTTTGTTTATTGTTTACAAGAAAAACTAACAAAACTAAATTCTTGACAGTTTCATCTTTATCTTCAGGCGTGTTTCCTGCGTTAGGTTCCTTGTTTTAGCCATTTTTGTGTCTGAAGAACTTTCAGATGTGCTGGCTTTATACAGACACCAAGCTTGGCAACAAAAATTGTGTCTTTTAATAAAAAGAACGACCTTCATCACTGGTACCAAAATGACCCAATACTCAAAATTTCTCATGTATTTTTATGGAACCAATCAATTTTAAGTTTTTAATGGCTTTTTTAGCGTTTGTTTAGTATTTTGGCTGTGACTGTACTAAAAGAACTTGCACTTGAAGAGACCTAAGAGTGATTCTTAATGCAATATTTCACAAATGCATGGGGTGTCCGAAAACTTTTTTCCACCACTGTACGTGGTTGCCATGAGCCAATGAAATTGCGGCACCAATTAGAAATGGGAGACGGTGCTCTGATTGGTTTACTGCATGTTACGTACAAAACACAGCCACTAATGAAGAGACTCAGTCCAAGCCTTTTGAACCAGGCGCCTGGAGCAGCTCAGCCTTTTTTCCACTGTTCAAACAGTAGCAGTGACTTGGACACTGAATGATTTTTTGATATTTTGATTTTTTGATATTTGCTGATGCTGAAATATACCTTAGGTGAAAAGGTCATAGGCTGATTGCCAAATTTTTTAAAAAGTTTCTTGGGAAGCGTCCCTGGGCCATGACAGGAAACAATCATAGAATATAAACAGCTCTGCATAGCGTTCAGGTGAAAATCGGCTGTGGAAGGTAATTAACTCCTTACCTGCTGATGTTGTTGCCGAGGAGCTCATTGACTGACTGTTGACGTGTGGCTGCATGTGGGGGGGGGTGTATGTCTCATAACTTCTCCTGTTTACTGTTGGACTGGTGGGCAGCATGCAAGAGTAAGAGGCCTGACCTGATGCCTGAAAATATGAATTAATATCACCCATTAATTCACTGTAATTTAATACCCTGATGCCCTACGAGGTGCCTGTAAAATCCAGCTCCTGAAGGAAAGCAGGAGCAGATTATTGCTGGTGTGAATATCGCAGATGGTACAATCGATTAGATGCTGGCACAAAACATATCATTGTTGGACATGTATCTGTCACAGCGGAAGAGTATCTGGAGTCTGTTGAATAATTTTTTAAATATTAGTTTACATCTACAGTGAGTGCAGGTGTCCCAGCTGGGGACATGCAGATCATACAGGGTGACCACCCCTAGTTTACACAGCAGTAGCAGTGTGTGTAGTACAAGCCCCTGGCTGAGCTCTTTGTTTCTTCTCCTGTATCAAACAACATGAAACCACATGTAAACGTCATGTGAAATAATATATAATCACCATCATAATGTAATATGTCATGTATAATGGCAACAATCCTGTATCATCCTGAGGCTCTTACTCGCATGGGCAGGCTCGCTGCCATGCTGAAGCTGGGCACGGGCGGCAGGCTGTAGCTGCTGGACAGAACCGAGTCCGACCGGCCCAACATCGATCCTGAGGAGAAGGAAACTGGACAGAAAGGAAGGGATAAAACAAGAGAAGTAAGAAGAGAATGTTACCTGTATATATACAAGTGGATTCATTACTTTGTCATGATTTTAAAGACAGTTTTTAAACTTTTTTTGAAACCTGAAATGTTATGTCATTTTTTCCAAAGGTTTATCAGAAAACCCTAACAAATAGCATTGTAGAGGCGAACATGCTGAGCATGTCCAGATACTGTTCATGTCTGTAACAGCATGGCAGGGCTGAGCCTTAGACCTGGCGGACTGATTATAGCGCCCCCCATACGCCAATCATCCCAGTCCCAGCAGAGACTGACCAGGATGGCGTCAGGTGCCAAACTAGAAAAAAAAAATGTTGCCAATGTAAACAATTGCAAACATAGTGGTATGGTAATATTAAAATGAATCAAAAGAAAATAATTTCTTATTAACATAACTACTACAGGAGTAATTATATCTCTTACAAAGACATGAAATTTCATGGAGCCTTCTGTCTCCATTCCCAAGCTGTGTTCCCTTGAGGCAGAGTTGGTGTGGATGCTAATGTGCACTTCCTTTCTGTTCAACTTTTATAAAAGCCATGAACTAGTGTTTTTTTTTCACTCATTTTATATTGTATTTAGTCTTTCTGCTCACACACTTGAATACTTTAATTGCCTGACCTGCCTGAACCTTTAACCTGAACCCTTAAGAAGAGAGCTCTTATTGTTGAAGGAGCATCCTGATGAAGGGAGGGTCAGAGACAGGTCTGTGGTCTTTGACATTAAGTGGACTGAGGTTTGGTGTCTTCAGGCTGGATCACAGTGTCTTTTACAGAGAACAGTGGAATATTTCTGCTGCATAAAATGTGTGGGCTGACTATAATCAAAAACCTGTCAGAAAGAATCTCTGAGACGCAAGATTAGGATTACACTGTGTACTGTGTTAAGATTATTTATTGTTTCATTATATTCTATAAAGAGCAGTCACATGTGTACTCATGGTCTCTTCCCTACCTGTGGTGGCGGGCTGAGGCAGAGGCTGGTAAACACTGGTGCTGAAGCTGCTGCTGATGGGGATGTGGCTGGACGAGCCGGAAGCTTGCCGTCGCTGATTTCTTAGCTTCTCTTCTCTCCTCCACTTTGCTCGTCTGTTGGAAAACCAAACCTGCACACACAAAAAATCAGCCTAAAACATGAACACTGCTGAAAAACAGGCCTGTCATTTACACAGACTTACAATGACCACATTCATATGGACAGCAATATTTTGATATGAACCCAAGGCAGACAATAAGCAGATTGCAACACATACACACACACACACAGCCTCAACACACACACACACACACACACACACACACCATCCACACACACACACACACACACCCCCCCCCACACCCACACCCCACACCCACACACACACACACAGCCTCAACACACACACACACACACAGCCTCAACACACTGCCACACACACACACACACACAGCCTCAACACACACACACACACACATATACACACACATACACACACGCACACACACAAACACACACTGCCACACACACACACAGCCTCAACACACACACACACACACACACACACACACACACACACACACACACACACACACACACACACA
>OMLB01063208.1:12744-25990 GCA_900302555.1 Myripristis jacobus | reverse complement strand
ATACATAAGCTACCTACAATACAATGCTGACCAACTCCATTTCATTTAGTTAGTTACATTGTTGCAATGCAATTGTCCTTGTCTCCAGTTAGGTTTAATGAAATGATGTAAAAAAAAAAAAAAAATACAAAGCAAAATATCTTAACTATATACTGGATGACATCTTTCATATCATCTGGTCAAACTGAAACTGAGAAAAAGATGAAAACAAGTCCAAGAGTGAATAAAATATGTTGGAGACTTCAACATGAGTGCATTTGATACAGCAAAGCACAGTACTGGAAAGATTAAGAAAAAAAAACACAACAAAAACAAAACAAAATAAAAACATGTACATGGCAACTTGTTCATATTTTAGAGCTTACTGAATGTTGTTGAAACAATCATGATGTTTGTTAAGGGAGGCATTCAATGAGAGTCTCACACAGCTGTTGTGACTTTCCAAACGACAAAGTCCAATGCGTTCTTGCTCGTGTGTGTTGGGTCCAAAATCTCATTCTGCTCAGGTTGTCTTCATCAGGCAAAGGGTTTAACATTATTTAAATACTTTAAAAAGCTTCAGAGCAAATATTTAAGTTTCACTTAGCAAAGTAGTTGGATTATCTGCCATATGTCATGCATGTTCAATCACATATAAAGTATCTGAAAGCATTTCAAGTACGGTTTTGGCCCATATGTGGTTGTCAGCAGATACCTGGCGTCTTGTCACACTTCTCATTGCGGGTCTGTGCTGGATGATCCCACAATGCCGTGCTGTCGCAGCAGGTTCCTCAAGATCTGGTTCTTGGACTTCCAGTCTTCCACCTGAGCAGCAGCGACACAGATCAAACAGCTGGTGAGCCGACATGGTCTTTTTTATTATGCGTGTAAAGAACCCAGATAAGCTCCTGCAAGCCACGTTCACTGTGTAGAGACATCTATCAGTTTGATATTCTATTAGAAATCAGATCCAATCAGTAACATTCACTCCTGTTAACACACCAGCTGCCACATTAATTACTGTTCTGTTCTATGTAAATGTACCAGGGTCTTTTGAGTGAGCCAGCGTGAACAACAGAGGGACTCAAGCTCTGTTAGACCTGAATGGAATTGATTAATGTCATTAGTAACACCTTTGTTTACCTGCTATTCATGTCAAAATGGCTATAGATCAATACTACATTGGTTGCCTGTGGGAAGCCATTAAAATGAATTGATTCTACTGGAAAATAAAATTCTGAGTATATGTGAATGTCTTTATAATTGTTTTCATTGATTTCAGAGAAGAGCTGCAGTGTCTCATGGACTAAGGGTTTTTTCAGGAGCTCTTTTGCAAAGACAATAACTGGAAATATTGCCTTGAGGATGTGTGCTTCCGCAAACCAGTCAGGATGCAGGTTACATCCATGTCTGGCCAGACTCATAATGTCTGTAGTGAGGACTCTGGAATTTAATAAAAGGTCTTAAGTTGGGGTTTTTTGCGTTGTTTTCATGTAGAGACTATTTTTACAGAGGAGCATAGAGGACCGATAGAGGGCTTCGTCACATGGTGCAACGATAATCACCTGAAGCTCAATACCAGCAAAACCAAAGAGCTTGTGGTGGACCAGCAGAGGAACAGGCGGCCCCCTGTCCTGGTTGTCATCCAGGGAGAGGAAGTTAAGAGCGTGGATTCATACAAATACTTTGAGGACCAAATCAATGAAAAACTGGACTGACTCACAACACTGAAGCCTCTTCATTAAGGGACTGATTCAGTATCTCAGTGTGAAATACGGTCACAATCTCCCCTTCTGTTTCTAAGTTATGGCACTGAATAACAGCCAGAAAAGTGTTTCTGCAGAACATTATCATGTCACAGTGAAGCTGAACTTTGACCTTTTGGATGTAAAATGTCATCACTTCATCATTTTACCACATTAGACATTTGTGTTTGAATTTTGTCATAGCATAAGAATGCTTGACTTACGGCCAAAAACATGTTTTGTGAGGTCACGACAAGACACTTTACACCAAAAAGAACCTTGACTAGTTGGGGGCTGGTGCTAGAGCCAGTTCAAAGTTGGTTAAACACTGTGAAAAGTGCCAGAGACTGGTATAATCTTTCAACAAGCAGGGGTTAAAAGAGGCTAGTTAAACAGCCTGATGCTTCACAGCGGTTTTGATGTGGGTCTTTGCTTGAAACGCTGATCTGATTGATAATCCCCAGCCCCAGGCATAAGTGGTTCTTTGCTGTAGACGAGTAAAGAGCTGACGCTGCTGCAGAACCAGTTTTCGTGGTCGGGAGCCAGTTCTTTGGCTGTCGAAACACAACTAACTGGTTTGAGATTGACTGTCTCCGAACCAGCCCTCAAACTGGCATGGTGGAAAACGGGTATCAGTGACCTTGACCTTTGACCACCAAATTCTGATGAGTTCATCCTTGAGTCCAAGTAGACATCTTTGCCAAATTTGAAGAAATTCCATGTGATGGGATGGACTGACAACCCCCAAAACATAATCCCTCTGGCCACAGCGGTCAAAAATCCTCCAAGAAAATACTTGTCAGTTTTTTGCCATGACAATGGTTACATTTAAAGATCTTGAATAACTACACAAAATATCATCTATTTGCAGCGTCAAATCCCAAAATATCAGTGCCCTGCAGTAACTTGGGCCCACAGGGAGAGATGAGCCACTAAATCCCCTGACATTCACCTTCCTACCCAGTGTTGTCATTTTCCTGAAATTTAGCTCATCCTGTTTATCCACCCAGTTGCAGCTGGTTAGGTTCTCTACGCTGAGGGTCAGTCAGTTTTCTAGTTAAGGGGGGAAATGGCATAATTTCTGTAATATGATTTGAAAAATGTGATGACTGGTTATGTGACCAATAAGTAATTTATCACACCTGTGACCGCTCAATTTTGCTGAGCAAACCTGAGGAAGCATCAGGCGAACCACGTTGTTCGCTCCCAATAAAGTTACAGTAAAATGATTTCTGTGTGGTGGTTAATTTTTGTCTTCACCAAATATATCAGTGTTTGGTCTTCCAAAGTCAGTGTCGGTCAAAGCCAACTGCAGGTCATGACGTACCTCCTGTCGAAGTAGCTGGTTGTCAATCCTGAGACGATCGAGCGCACCAATGTCTTCCCCGAGCTTCAGGTTGTTCTGTCGGAGCTCCTTGATGTAATCGCAGGCTTTGGATAAGATCCCTCCTTTACTCTGAAACAAACACACGACAGGAGCACAAGGTCAGAAGAAAAAGGGGTTAAATGAATGGGGACATCATCCGTTTCCACTCCATACGAGCAAAAGTGTGTTGCCGGAAGTGTTTCAGGACAACACACTCACAGAGCATGCCATTCCCATCTCCCTCGTCAGTTTCAAACACAAACAGAAGCGTGCACACAAACCTGGGGGCTTTCATATTTGGGCTGCAGAGCTCAGTCACAAACTCACCTGACCTGTCTTGGTATAGTCCACATTGCAGTCTGGGATGGCTTTTGACAGCTGCACAATCCAGTTGTTGATCTTGTCCCTGCGTCGGCGCTCAACTATTGGACAAAATGCTCCGTTTATTAACCAAAGCCAAGTTACTGACTAGCCCCAGAAGTGTAAAACTGTGCAGACAATTTTTTTTTTGGTAAAATACTAGTATGTCTTCAGCTGCTAGCACTGGATGTGAGCGCTGACCTTCGTTGTGCTGAGCTCGCCGTTTCTCATCTCTGGAAGCCCGAGGAGCCTCTTGCTTTCTATAAAACAATCAGGAAAGATGTTAGAGATCACACATCTAATATTCAGTTGAACTAAATGGTTAGACAAGGGTTAGTTTTCTGGATTTAGCTGAATTCGATTTTTTTTAATATGAAGAGTATTACTGTAATTCTGTTGTACTGTAATGTAATTACGCTATGTATGGCTGCGTGCGAGGTGCGATTGTCCTTTGATTAGCTCCCGTCAAAACTTCCTGGGGCGACATCATCACATAGAGTTGACCTGTAAAACAACGGGGGGAGGATGTCAGCTGAACAGCAGTAAACAGAAACATGACAGGACTTACAGATGCTCATCTTTAAATACCAATGCACACAAACGTACAGTCTTTTAATAATGATTTTTGACAGAATTTGATCTTCAGAATGCGCTTTTTGATTTGCTGTATGCAGAGTATCACTAATTTCATTTCATTTCATTATTAACTTCATTATTATTACCCATATTATGCAAAGAAAGTGCAGGATGAGAAAAGCATTATGTTTTGAAAATGAGACTGCAGCGAAATGCAGACATTTTTCTCCTTCTGCAAGAAATGATCCGTGACACATCAAGCCTCAGTCTCATCAGCAGCCAAGGCCGTCGGTGAGAGAGAGCCTTCTTTCTTTCCTTTTCTCTTGCCCTTGATTAGGCATGGAAAAAGATCAGCTGCGTTGATTTTGCGCCTTGTGCGCTCACACAGGCACTGACTGCCACTCTAAATGGCCACTTTTCATCCATTTCAAAAAGAACCACAGAGCAACAAGATGTCAGCAACGACGACAATGAAAAAGCTGAGAGAAGTTGAACTTTGTGCAAATGCAACGTGACAGGATGCATGCAGCTGGAAATGTGCTGGACTGCTTCACAGCACAAAACCCAGCTAAAACTGAGGCTGGCTTGGTGTTTCCCTCACTTAAAATATGTAACCATGCAAAGGGCAATGCCAGGTGCATTTCTTCAATGTCAGTATCTCCCATCACACTGAATGGTAACTTGTTGAGACAATACCACAATGTGCTAAAATGCTCTCCTCTGATTCGATTACACTGAACTTTATGGTGAAAATACACCACAGCTCTGGAAACGCTCTAACTCTGCAGCAGGTCTTAATAATCCTCAGCCCGTCCCTGCTCATCACCTGTGGGCGTGGTCTGGCCCAGCAGCGTGTCGGACGCCTGCACCGTGGTGACCATGGTGCCGGTTGTGGCGTCGGCGATGGTGGCGGGGTAGTAGGTGTATTGTGTCTCGGTGCTGCCGTCTCCCTCCAACCCGTCCGACTGGGAGAACACCGCCTGAAAGCAAAAACACCTCTACATCACGTTTTGTCTTGGCAAGGCTGTGTTCAGGAAATAAAGGTCTCTCTATGAGTACGACTCTGTATCACCAGACTTCAACTGATAGGGATTCTTCAACATCACCTATGCTAACAACTTTGGACTAAAACTGCCAATAATTTCTTTTGATATTCATCAGCTTTAAATTTGGCCATTGTCATTAAAAGACAATAAGAAAATCCAAAATTAAAACCACTCAGTAAATCCCTGAAACAAGGATACACTGAAAACGGATCACAAGACACTAAAACACATCTCGAACATATTCCATTTCTGCTCAAAAGTATTTAGTCACACCTTATCCGTTCCTCTCCCCTTTGTCCCCCCTCATCCCTCCATCCTTCAACCCTCATCCCTTCATCTCTTCATCCCTCCCTCTGGACCCTCAATCCATCCCTCCTACATCATCTCGGCTCTCCACCTTACAATAAACTACTCCGTATTCATATCCTGTTGGTCTTTTGTTCGTGAATAAAAAATAAGAATAGTAACACTCATTACAGTTTACTCAGTCTCTCATTCTACTTGCATCATTAATCATTTCTGCAATTAATAAGTAATCAGTCAAACTGTACGACTGTGCCGTCTTTCCCTGGCTTTAGCAGCTGAATTTCAGTAAAGAGATGCAGTTTTCAAAACTTCGTAGTCTGTTTTTTTTGTCTCTACCTACTTAGTCGTCGCATCCAAATTACTAAAAATTGTTTAACAAAAATTTTTGTTGAGCAAATTTTGCAAAAGCACAAGTGGTCACCCATACAATATTGTCACAATGATGATATTGAGGTATTTGGTCAATTTGGTCGCCCAGCCCTAATTGATACCAAATCTGATATTAACCCTTTGTTAAATTACAATGTATTCAGCATCTATTAAATATTAAAACCAAATATTCATAGGAACACTACAAAATACTTGGCAACAAACACATGAAGCAAGCAAGGAGCACACCAAAAGTTAGACAGTGTGAGTGTTTTAGTGTGGACTGTTCCTTTAAACGCCCGTCAGTAGAGCTGTGTGGGTCTCCTCTCACCTGTGTGACCGTCTGCGTGGTTGCAGGGAATCCGGTGACGAGGCTGACGGCTGCAGCTCCGTCTGTCTGCCCCTCCAGCTGACCGTCTGACACCTGGATCACTCTGTAGGTCACCTGGGACACGACACAGTACACCGCGCAATGACACCCAAGTTCAACAACTCAATCTCCTGTTACCACGGCAACAGACAGGTCAGGTGATGAGCTGTACCATTTTTGAAAATCTAGCTTCAACTTTAAAGTCCATGTAGCAAAGTGGCTGAAGGAATTAACGTGACTGGCTATCCGAAAGAGAAAAATCCTGCCATGTTTACAGTAATATTAGGCATTAAAGGTATAGTACACCTCACCAGATTTGGAATGATTTCTGTGAAGCCACATCTGATGCCTTCTCAAATCTTTTCTGATTTTGCTATTTTTTTTCTCCAAATCAGAGGACAGACATGATCCTGTTTGTCTTTGTAAACAAAACAGCGAAATAGTGAGACAATAATACAAACAAAAAGTGATTTTCTTTTTTTCCCCTACCTGGCCTCCTGCTCCTTCTGTCTTGAACAGGTATTTGATGGATTGGTCAGAGAATGTGGTGGCAGACTGGATGGTGGCGATGGCTGCTGGGTCCTCTGCAGTGGCTACTGACCCTGAGGAGCACAAAGTTAGACTTAACTCAGCTTTAATCATGCTGGGGAAACATTTACACCCTAGGAAAAGAAGTATCTCTTAGAGAACCCAAAAGAAAAATCATCACAGAAAATTATTATATTAAAAACTGTTACTCAAGTTTATGTGTCAGGTACTTCATGTGTCTTGACAACCTAAATATCCCTTTAAATAAAACATAATCTCCCCCACTCACCCTCCCTGATACACCAAAGGTCTTGTGTTAATCATGTTTTTCCCAAATGTCACATGAACGGTCAGTGCTTCTCCCACCACAGCAAGTGTGGTTATGTTAGGGCCTTAAAGCGAAGGGAAGTTTTTTGAAGATTATAAACATCATGTTAGAGTTCCTCGGTGTCCAAAACAACTAAAACAAATGTGTGTAAAATGTTGATATTTCTTATATGTTTTATGCAGCTAAAACAGCCTGGGGTCAAATTAACCCGCGAGAAACACTGAGGTGTAGAAAATGTGTCCAGGACATTGAAAACATGTTGTCATGTAAATTTCATGTTTATCCACTTGTGCCCATTGAATTAGGAAATTAAATTAGGTCATTAAATATGATGAGAAAAAAAAACAATGTTAATCAGCTATTTAAAAGGTGTTAAACAATGAATTAGGTCAAATTGACCCCAAAAATAACAGGGAGGTTAAAATAGCATTTTCAATATTTGGGGTGAGGAATTTCTTCATTATTTTTTAAATTACTGAATCAATTTAAAATATCAATGAACCTAGCTGACCTAAGGAATCTGTTGGTACCAAGCATGTCATGCTAAGTTGTCGGCAAGGGGACTAAATATCGCTCCAAATTTAGGTTAAACTTTTGTGAGGGAAAAACTGGCCCCTTTACCGCTGACCTCCAGATCTCTGAGTGAAAATGGGCAGCCACGACTCTCCCCTTTGCAGACATGCCCACCTTACGCTGATCCCATGCAGTTTGGGCCACAAACCATGCAGTCCAAATGTGTTAGTCTTTTGGCCTGTTGTAAAATGTTTTATTTGTGCAGACTGGGGCCTAAACAGTCTTGGAGTTGCATAAACTGGGTTTGACTGGAAAGCTGAGAACTTGACATCAATGTATGAGATGACCAGTTGTGACCTTTAGGATAATCAGAGCCTCATGAAACTTTACATCCACAAACTGGAGGATAATTCAAAACACAAAAATTGAAGTAAATTGTAACATCAAATTGCTACACTTAAGAATAACTATACATATCAAACTGGCACCTGATTATCGTGATAGGATCACATCAGGAGATAAACATATCATCCCAGCCCTATTCAACATAGTATTTCCAACTTCTCATTAGTAACATCCACCAGACTAACTGTGTTTTTTTTGTTTGTTTGTTTGTTTTTTACCTTCCTCATTGACGGGAACACTCCCATCTGGGTCATGGCTCTTCTGCTGGCTGCAAACACACCAAAACAAGAGGGACTTGAGCTCATGTTTGATTAAAACCTCCACAGCCTTGTCTGTCAGTGTGTTTTTGTCAGTAGTCCGGAGCAGATTCCTTACTCACCTCTTCATTTCTGCCCACAGCCTTGGATGAGGAGACCGCCTTCACTCGCTCCCACAGCCCAGCCTGACAAACAAGTTCATAAGTTTGAGAAGAGACGGAGAGAGACGTGAGGAGAAACGACCAACTCCAAACACAACAACACCACTGTCGTTATGAGTTTGAACCCCGGCGAGGCTGAAACCACACATAAATCAAACAGTGAAGTAATGTGACGGCTGGTTGTCGCACTGGTAACGCAGGCAGGCTGTGTGTGGGAGCTGGGTCAGGTCAAACACTGTTAGCGAAAACAACACCGGAAAATACGACTTTCAGCCATCAAGATAAAAGCATGAACCGCTACACTAATAACCACACACCACACTATGCGCTGTCATAACTATATTAAGAAAGTGTATTTTAATCAGTGAACTCTCATCCTTAAACATATCCCGCGGTTTCAACCCAGTGCTTCGTGACGATGATGCAACATTGCAACTTATTTTTATTTTGAAAATCCACAGCGGAAGTGGTATGTCTTATCGTGGTGCGCTTGACACAGGTCCTAGCTTGCGGCTACAGTATCCCATACAATGCTACTCGGCCCCAGCGGTTTCTGCAGATGTTGAACAAAGCACTTTTACTCGTCCTAGCTTGGTGTGGGCGCTAGCAGCCGGAGTTAACACATATGTCGTGCAGTGATATCTAAAGAACCACACAGGACACGGCGTCCAATTATGGCGAATATGTTTCCTTTCAGAACAAAGATGTACTTACGGCGCAGTGGTCCCTCCCCCGATATTTGTCAACACACTTGGCTTACTGTCCGCACAGCGCATGCGCCATCCTGGATCAGCTCACATATCCCAAGAATAATATTTGTGTGAGAGAAGCAGGAGGCAAATCTGACCCACGGTCTGCGCCTGCCACTGCCACAGTGGCCTATCTGAGAAAAAATACAAGCTTTTAGCAACAAGAAATTATTTTTAAAAAAACAAAAACAAAAAAAAAACACTTCTTTTATAAGACAGTACACAGACCTCCAAGTTGCCTGGAGTAAATTTGCAGTTTTGCAGGAGGCTGTGTGTCATCTGCTACAGGTCTTTTTTCCATTTATTTTTAATTTGACACGTCCTCTTTGTACACTTGTAGGTACAAGTTCTCTGTTTTCTCATTTCTTTGAGATTTTTTTTTTCGCATTTCAGGCATACGCCTATATAAGTGCTGCAATAAAAAGCAGCTGCATTTTTGTGAGATTCATGTCTTCAAATTCTCTTACACCAATTCCAGCTCCGTGCCCGCAGACTGTGGGAAAACAAGGGTATAATTTTGAAAGTGTAAACCGGAAATCCTTGTGCAGACTCCGGACGGCTTAACAAAACCCCAGCCTGCCAAGAGTACCTTGCTGACAAACAACCCGGTCGGGAGGGTTCACTGTTGAGGCTTGAGCTTATCAGTGTGTGCTTTTGGCAAAATGCTGTAAATATTGTGCGTAAAGCAGATTTATGATAGAGCGGTATAATCAGGTGCGACGGTGAGAAGTCTGCGCCTCCCTGTGGTGGGATGAGGGGGCCAGCAGGTGAAATATGAGGTTTATATCCTGATTTTGTGGCTCATGAGGCAAACTGTGTTTTGTGACGCTTTGAGAGGAGACACTCAGTCAACACAGTCATTAAAACTGCAAGTCAGGTCGCTTAACAGAAGTAGACACCTGTGTGGAGTTGGACAGGTGCGATCAGAGGAAGGAAAACACTGGACAGCGCCCGTGGTTCGATCCCTGGTCGGGAGAGACTTGCGAAATCAAACAGATTTATGCATTGAAGTAACCACTGAGCTATGCCAGCGCACTGACACAGGGAGGAAACTCCTTTTATATAGAGAGACACTGCAGCGGCGCTCAGTCTGTTTTATACACTCAGTGTCCACTTTATCAATCTGATGCAGTTCAGTGCAACAGCTCTGCCTTGATTTCTACCTTTTAACAAAGTTTATAATGTTCAGTTTTTGTTGACATTGTGGAGAATGTGTGAATTTAATTCTGTGTTTATTACTGAGGTTGTAGTTTGCAGAGGTCTTGTACTGGACTACATTATATTGAGAGGTGTTTCTAATTTTTTGTCCTCCCGGTTTATGTGCACAAGAGGGGACAAAAACAATTGTCAGTGTGTAAATTATCAAACTGCATGGACCTTAATAGGCCGTAATTAACTGTCTTTTTTCCCTACACGCTATAGAGTATAGGAGTTTTACTACTTTTTTTTTTTTTAAGTAAAGCATGACACGATGGATTCTTATTGTGAACTGCCATTTTCCCGAGAATATACAGCTGGAAACTGGGAAGGGAGCAGCCCTTCCTCCAGCCTACACCAGCCATCAGAGACACCCTTTAGTGGAACAGGAGCGATTTGAAACTCGTGTTCCAGAGGCCCAGAAAACACTGGACAGCGCCCGTGGTTCGATCCCTGGTCGGGAGAGAGACCTGCGAAATCTCCAGGAGATTTGATGATCGAAGTAACCACTGAGCTATGCCAGTGCACTGCTGAGCAGAGGAAACTCATCTTATAAACACTGATGTGCTCACTCTGGAGGAGCTCCTGATCTCTGTGGAAAAGGTGTGTCCTCACAATACTTTAGCCACAGCCTCTTTGTGTTCTGCTTTATGCCTAAAATGCATCCTTTACTAAGTATATCGACACTGTGTCAACAGTCTAAATTTTACTCAAATACATCCCTGTGGGCAGCAGTCCTAAGTTAATAACTTTAATTCCTAGTCAGCTAATAATAGAGTTTTGACTCACTGTGATAAGCTATCCCAAATGTAAAGCCCCCATCATCCTCTTGGCAGCTCCAGTGGTTCCATCAGTTCAGGTTGTTGCATGAATTCACTCAGAGAAGACAAAGATGTGACTTTGCAGTGTGTTCTTGCAGTTTGATTGGCAGGTCAGATCAGAGGCAGAAAAAACACTGGACAGCGCCTGTGGTTCGATCCCTGGTCGGGAGAGAGAGCTGCGAAATCTGATAGAGATTTGTGCATTGAAGTAACCGCTGAGCTATGCCAGTGCACTGCTGAGCAGTGATTCTCTCAGTATGGTCACTGAAACGTTGCCCCGGCCTCCAGTGCAGAATTGATTTTTATTTGGAAAAGAGTAAAGCAGGAGTGTCAAACTGGTGCCATGGAGGGCCAAGAGGCTGCATTTTTTCATTCCAACCGAAAACTCCACCAGGTGATTTCACTGATCACCCCACCTCCAAGCAGAGAGAAGGGACTGATCAGTGAAATCACCTGGTGGAGTTTTCGGTTGGAATGAAAAAATGCAGCCTCTCGGCCCTCCATGGCATCAATACGAAACCCCTGGAGTAAAGACATGATGCACTGAGTGCCTACATTTTGTTTGATGGAGAAAAGGACACCTTCCCAGTTTATCATCCAATCATCTGCTCACCTACTTCCAGTTTACTCATTAACCCCTTCATATACATGCCATTCAGATTCACTGCTAGGTGTTTGCCAATTTATGTCTTATTAAAAAATATTGGTAATTGCAGAGTAACTCCTGGTCCTTAACACATACTCCATTTACACGTGGAAAAGTTCAGCCTCATGGTACTTGCGTGACTGCTGTGATCAGTGCTGTTCTGTGTTGGATGAAGCCAACATTACCTCAAACTCCCTTATTAACTCCATCAGTTTAATGTGGACTTGCTTATCTAAAATGTCACATATCTACTATAATCCAAATGAAAACTTTTAAAAATCAGTATGAGCCTGTCTTCAGTTCTTATGAATGTGATAAACAAATCAGAGATCTCGTCTCAACTTTTACAGCTAGTTGAAAGAGCTTGATACCAGCTGTCACTGTGTATTTTGGTGGCAAAACAGGGGGAAACACCTCTAAGAATCATCATATAGCAGCATGTTGTTTCTTGTGGTGTCATCATGGGGTCAGCAGGTCTCAACTGAGATGGTAGCTGATGAAAATAACCTGGTCTTATTGAACAACATGATCAGACACCTTCACAGGAATTCATTTTAATGTGGATGGATGGAGAAACCAGTGTTAGTTTGAAAGGCGGGATCAGAGGCAGAGAAAACACTAGATAGCGCCCGTGGTTCGATCCCTGGTAGGGACAGAGAGTTGCGCAATCTCAGAGATTTGTGCATTGAAGTAACCACTGAGCTATGCCAGTGCACTGCTGAAAGAAGGAAACTCATCTGGTGTACAGAGATACTGCTGCGGCACTAGTAGTCTGTCATGTAGTTTTGATTCATATCGCCCAGTGGTACCCAACAGTCCTCAAGGCCCTGTCCTGCAGGTTTCTGTTTCAGCTCTACTCTTTCACACCTGGTCCAGTTAAAGGCTTCATGCTGATTGGCTGAAACAGATCTACCCGAACAGGACGTTCATCAGCCTTAATTGAGTCAGGTGTGAGCCAGTGGTGCAGCTGACTGACAAAACTGATTTTCATAATACCTCAGCTGTGAAACAGCACCAAAACACACCGTCCTCCTTTATGGAAAGAGCGTCACCCCAAATAAATAATGTCTGATAATGATTATGGTCTTAATGTGACAGCAGGCATGACTGTAAATCATTTCTGAACCACTTTTCTTCAGTTCAGCAATAAGATGTACAAAGCACCACGTAATAATAATAAATGAATAATTAAAACGAAAAGAAAATGACTGTCTGTCAGGTCTTTATTATATGTATATTTTTTACATGATGCCTTTTTTATTATGAATTCACATTTTCCAGAGGCCTACAGCTGGAAACTGGGAAGGGAGCAGCCCTTCCTCCAGCCTACACCAGCCATCAGAGACACCCTTTAGTGGAACAGGAGCGATTTGAAAGTCGTGTTTCAGAGGCCCAGAAAACACTGGACAGCGCCCGTGGTTCGATCCCTGGTCGGGAGAGAGACCTGCGAAATCTCCAGGAGATTTGATGATCGAAGTAACCACTGAGCTATGCCAGTGCACTGCTGAGCAGAGGAAACTCATC